>LPNX010442116.1:111095-153533 GCA_001517045.1 Pseudotsuga menziesii
AGTGTCCTGTTCAACAACTGGTTACGCCTCAACCTAAGCTTGTACTGGACATAGACCATATCATTCAACCGTTTGTGTTCCAAACGGTTTCGTTTCTTGGTGTGTATACGCTCAAATACACTCCAATTACGTTCACATCCCGAAGCATTGCATGGCTGGCTCAATATTCGAATTGCAAAATTTTTCAAATCAGTGCAGCTCCCACCAAACTGCCCCCACCAATAGGCTGCAATAAGAGTTGAATGCAAACAAGTTTCAGCAAATGGCTTTGGAAATTTAACTCATTCTTTACAATGGGTTAAACAACTGTAAAACTTTGAAAATTCTTACCCGGTGGATCCTTGGATCTGCCTCATATGGCCATGCTCATGCCAAAGCTACCCATACTTTCATTGAATTGCAGTAGCTTACTGTGTATCTCATCTTGTATCCTGGGATCAGGAACCATGCGCTCAATGCATCTATACAATCCGTCTTTTACCTCCCCATCATCATTGGCTTCAAAGTCTTTTGTATAGTGGTACCTTCAAAAGTTCATTCAAAGTTCAAAAGACAAAAAATATTCATCAATGAATTTGACATTGTAGTTTATAACTTTGAAAGTTTGAACTTTAAAGCTTGAAATTAAAAGAAAACTTATAACTTTGAATAGGAATTTTGAGATTTCTTACCTTGGGTTTAAGTAATAGCCAACTGCATGCAAAGGACGATGGAGTTGCCTGTTCCATCTGTTATCAATGATATTCCAAATAGGAAAATACTTTTGCCTTTTATCACCATTTGCTTTCTTTATTGCTTCTTTGGCCTGATCCATGGCCTCATAAATAAAACCCATAGCGGGTTTATCACCATCTACCATCCGCAACACTCTCACAAGAGGCTCACTGAATAAAACTATCTCTTCTACCTTTTTCCAAAATGTTTTTTCAAACACTTTGTCAGCAATATCTTTCCCTTCAGCCTTTTGACTGCATTGACATTCATTCCACTCATCGCAGGAAAACATCTTCCGCAAATTGGCTTTTTGATCAACAAGGGATTGCAACGAAAAAAAGTTTGTTGCAAATCGTGTAATGGCTGATCTAACAAGCTCTTTAACCCCAATGTTCTTCCTCATAAGACTCAAAACCCATGAGTGGTTGTAGATGTACCTAGTTATTGATTTTGCCTGCTCCACACATTTCTTCACCCACTCAATTTTGCCAATATCCTCCAGCATGAGGTCCAAACAATGGGCTGCACATGGTGTCCACCAAATGGTGGGGTGTTTTTCCTCTAACATCCTTCCGGCTGCAACATAGTTTGAGGCATTGTCAGTGATGATCTGTACAACATTCTTTGGCCCGACCTCCATAACTACTCCATCCAAAAGATGAAATAATAATTGTGCATCCTTCACCTGATCAGAGGCATCCACAGATTTAAGAAACATGGTTACTTTTGGGCAAGCAATCAGGAAATTGATAATAGTGCGGGATTTTCCATCAGTCCATCCATTAGACATTATTGTGCACCTTGTTTTACTCCAGGACTGCTTGAACTCCTTCAAATATTCATCTATTCTTTGAACGTCATTTCGTAAAAGGGGTCCTCTGATATCATGAAAACTAGGGCCTTTGAAGCCTGGACCACATGAAGCTATAGCATCTATCATAGGTTGATAATAAGAAGAATTAGTTGCATTGAAGGGTATGTCTGCATCATACCACCATCTAGCTATGCATTCCCAAGCAGCCTTCTTCTCCATCTTCTTCCATTTAGCATCAATGGTGGGCTGAGCACTAGGGGTGGTGCGAGGCACAAAGAAAGACTCAAGACCTCTACTGCTGATGGGGGTAGTACCCGGGGTACTACGTGGCCTCTTCAGGTTCGAATTGGATGCTCTATGTCGACCTCTCCCCCTAACAGGAAAACTGGAGGATTCTTCAAAACTAGTCAAATGACCTTGAGGGGTTTCACAATCACCACCCTCACTAGCAAAAACCCTAACCATCACTATGGATCTATGGATGAGATCCTCCGGTGAGAATCAATGGCCAAGATTAGATTAACCATTAACTTAAATATTTCACTTTCACTTTAATAAAGTGATTCCATTAAATTTAAAATCAAATTAGAATAATTAAAGTATTTTCCTAAGTCAAAACTTAGGAAAATCACTCTAAAAGATTTGGATTCCAGTTTAATGTCTCTCTAGCATGCAAGGACACATGCAATGCTAGAAGACCTTCCTTGTTGTTGTTTTCTAACACTCCCTCTCAACGAGGAAGGTATTTGAAAACAACCCCAACTTATCTTTGAACTTCACAAAACTATGTCTGCAAAGTGCCTTGGTGAAAATGTCCGCCACCTGTTCAACTGGATAGTTCCTCTTTGAACAAAATCTCTCAGGAAGTGGTACCTGATGTTTATGTGTTTTTTTTGGTCATGGAACACTGGAATTTTAGATAGCCTGATGCCACTATGATTGTCACAGTGAACTACTGTAGTCTCTAGCTCACACTCGAACAATCCTGAAAGTAACTTCCTTAGCCGCATACCCTCTCAAGAAGCCATGCTGGTTGCCATGTACTTAGCCTCTGTCGAGCTTGATGCAATTGACTTCTGCTTCTTGGTGAACCAAGAAACAACCCATAATCCAATGCTAAAACAACAACCTGAAGTACTCTTCCGGTCCTTTACACATCCTGCCCAGTCAACATTTGTAAAGCCTGCTAACTGTACATTCCCCTTGCGCTCATAAACCAACCCATACTTCATTGTACCTCCGATGTAGCGAAGTATGTGCTTCGCAGCCGTCCAATGCACTCTCCGAGGATCCACCATGAATTGTCTCAAAGAGTTGACCGCAAAGCTGATGTTTGGTGGTGTGTTGACCAGATACATAAGCGAACCAATAAGCTGACAATACAAGGTAGGATCAAATCCGTCTGATCTTGATGCATCATTCTTCCTTCAATTGGAAACTAGAGGTATTCCCATAGGCTTGCAGTCCTCCATCTTGAATCTCTTCAAGGTCTCTACTGCATACTTCCCTTGTCCAACGAAGAAGCATCCATCTCTCTACCAAACCTCCAAGCCCATAAAGTAATGCATCAACCCAAGGTCTTTCAACTCAAACTCAACTGCAAGGTTGGACTTGCAGTTGCCAATCAGTCTCTCATCTCCTGTAAGAAAGAGATCATCTTCATATAAGACAAGTATGAGAGGCACCTCACTTGTCAAGAAGTACAGGTTGTGGTTAGCCTCACTCCGCTGAAATCCCATCACTCGTAGATAGTTATCTATCCTCGAGTACCATGCTCGAGGTGCTTGCTTGAGCCCATAAAGAGCTCTGTGCAGCCTGCATACATGCGTTTCCCCGTTCTCCACATCAAACCCCTGTGGATGCTCAATATATACCCCCTCTATCACTTTGTTGAGGAAGGCAGTCTTGACGTCCATTTGATGGACTCGCCAACCCATCTCTGCACTAAAGAGATAATGGTCCAAATGGAAGAATACCTGGCAATAGAGGCGAATGTCTCCTCATAGTCAATGCCTTCCTTCTGTGAAAACCCCTTTTCCACGAAGCGTGCCTTATACTTCTCCATGCTTCCGTCTGCTGCATGCTTTACCTTGTGATCCATTTGGATCCCGCCACCTTTTTACCTTCAGTGCTTGGCACAACCTCCCATACCTGGTTTTGCATGATGGAGTCATACTCCTCAACCATAGCCTCTTGCCACACATCATGTTGTGCAGCCTCCTCAAAGCTAGAAGGTTTAGAGTTAATCAACTTTGTCATCAGTGCCATATAATTGAGTCTCTCTGGTGGTTTGCTCCGTCTCATGGAGCTTTGTGGAGGATCAACCTACTTGGAATCCTGAATTGTGGACCTAAGCCTAGCGTCTACCTTTTGCGGCTACTGGATATCCGTCTCCTGCTGCAGCTCATCCTCCAAGTCAATGACTGAATGATCATGTCCACCTGAATCCCTTTGACTACCAGAACCTGTGCCACGTGTCTGTACCTGTATCTTTACATTTGTCTCCTCCAACTTGACCCTTGAATCCTGTGCTGGCTGCTGCTCTGCTGGTAAGTCCATAGATCTCCCCAAGGCCCTGTCCTCATCTAACTGGACATCCCTGCTCACGATGATCGTCTTGCGAGCAGGTATGTATACTCTGGATGCCTTCGAAGTCTCGCTGTAACCAACAAGTGACCCCTCTAACCAGAAGGGTCCAACTTCTTCCTAGTGTCAGCATGAACATGACAATAGCAGACATTGCCAAATATGCGAATGTGACTCACATCTAGCTTAGTGCTTGTGAAGACCTCCTTTGGTGTTTTCCTACCCAAAGTTGTGTGGGGACACTTGTTCTGAATGTATACTGTAGTCCTGTATGCTTCGACCCAAAAGACTAGTGGTAATCCCTGATCAAATAGCATGGCCTTGGCTGTTACTACTGTAGTCATGTTCTTTCTTTTTGTCACTCCATTCTGCTGTGGGTTATGAGGCACAGTGTGCTCCTTCTTGATCTCCTCCGACGAACAACACTCCAAGAACTCTTTGGAGGTGTACTCTCCTCCATTGTCTGTTCTCAAACTTGGATCTTCCTTCCTGTCTGGTTCTCAATGAGAGTCTTGAACTGTCGAAACCTCTCAAAGACCTTTGACTTGGCCTTCAGGAAATAAATTCAGGTCTTCTTGGAATAGTCATTAATGAAGGTCACGCAGTAACTGTAACCACTAAAAGAATGGACACTCATAGGCCCACAAACATCCTAATGCACTAAGTCCAAGGGCTCCTTAGACTTGTGCTCACTCTATGGGAAAGGGTTCCTGATGTTCTTCCCTAAAGCACAACCCTTGCAGCGGTTATGCTTCTCCTCTTGTACTTGAGGAACTCCATTGACTGCTTGTCTCAAGTGCCTCAGTGCTCCATGGTGTAAGTGTGCCATCCTCCTATGCCACAACTCACCCTGATTGCTGTCGTTGCTGACTAGAGCCTTTGCAGGCTCAAAGTGTAGTCTATACACTTTCCCGCTCCTGATCCCAATCACCCGATCCAAGCTCCTATCTGACCCTTTGGGCTTGATATACACTCTATGGTCTCGAAATTTCACCTGAAATCCCTTGGCCCCTAGAGTGGAGACTAATATGAGGTTATTGGTCAACCCCAGAACATATAACATATCAGCAAAACTGAGGGGTTTGCTAGACTCCCTCTGAACTGAAACAGTGCCAACTCCTTGCACCTGATACTGTGCATCATCACCCAGCTCAACGTGGATACCTGTTCCACTCTCTTGCAAGTCCTTGAAGAATCTCTTATGTCCAGTTATATGACTAGATGCTCCATTGTCGATGTACCAAATACTGCTACTCGTGGTGCTTGCCATGCAAGCTATCAAGCAAAACTCCTCATTGAAGTTGTTGCTGAACTCCTCCACCTCTACAGATCCAACCATCTGAATGTTACTTTTCTTCTTCTTGTCTGGGGACTGGGAGGCAAAGTGTCACTGCTTGTGGCAGATAAAACACTTGACCTTTGACATGTCAAGGTTCTTCTTGCCACCCATTTTCCTGTTTGCCTTACCCTTGCTCTTCCCTGTCAGGGCTAGAGCCTCCTCATCCACAATCTGTGGGGCACTGCTGGATGAGCCTGATCCTTGACCCATGTGGGTCTCCTCTTGCACAAAATCGTCCCACAACCTTTGCTAATCAGGGATCTTCTCCCTAGACACAACACCCTTGACAAAGGTCTCCCATGGCTTAGAGAAGTCATTGAGGGCTATACAAACTAGCTCCTCATCCTTTGTCTTAGAGTTAACAACTCCAAGCTCGTCCCTGATTTGTGTGAGCCTTGTGAGATAAGGCACCATTCCTCCCTTGGCCGTCTTGGTGCTGCGCATCCCCTCTTGCAACACCATCTTTCGGTTCTCTTTCTTGCTCTGGTACAGACTTTCCAAAGCCTTCCATATCTCAGATGCGACCTTCTTCTCGGAAAGATGAAGGACTATGTGGTCCTTCACTCCATACAAGATAATCAACATGGCTCTGGAATCAATCTTCTTCCAAGTTACCAACTATGCCGTATTAGTGGGCGCAACCTTCGTGGAGTCAATGTGCTCTGCTGCATCACTGACATCTAGGATCCTTGAGATCTTTTCTTTCCATGTAAGAAAGTTCTAATCCCCCTGGAGTCTATCCTCAACTCTCAACTGCACGACCATACTGAAGTGTACTTGCCAAGCCCTAGATATGCAATCTAGGTTTCTGTCTTCAAATAGATACGCCCCTGATCTATCACCGTTGTTGCAAATCTCTCAGATTTAGCTCACCAGAGCTTTGATACCATGTAAATTTTCCTTCAAAGCTCAGACTAGGGCTAAAACACTATATTTAAATTGTTTACCGAAATAAACCACAGATGAACTTCTTTACTAGTATGCAACGTAATATAAATAACTGAGAAACATTCACAACATCATATCACAATATATACACTATTATTTTAAGTATGGAAACCCTTGGGAAAACCCAAGATGGGAAAACCGGTGCAACAATTAGATATAGAATTTTATTATCAAGATATGGAACTTTTACAACCAGCAGGTAAAATACATCCAACCTGGCAAACTGAAAACCTCAGCAAGATCACTGGACAACCCAGCAACAACCCCAGCTACTCTGCGCAGTTGTACGACCTAGCTGTATGGCCCTCCATCAACAATACGACCCACTGTACGAAACCGTACAGATGCTGACGTCAACTGTACGGAACCCTACGTCAGCAGTACAACCCTCTTGCTGGCTGTTCTGCTGCTCCTCTGTGCGATTTGTATGGTCTCGGTCTGGACTGGTGAACTTGTCGTGCAGCTGCTCCTCCATCTTTTCTGCAAACTCCTCCCTCTGACTTCTCCTTGTCTGTATCTTGTTTGTGTACATTTCCTCTCCACCAAATCTGCTTTTAACTTTATTGGCTAAGTGAAAACCCTAACCCTCAGTATGGATCTAGGGATGAGATCCTCCAGTGAGAATCAATGGCTAAGATTAGATTAGCCATTCACTTAAATATTTCACTTTTCACTCTAATAAAGTGATTCCATTAAAGTCAAAATCAAATTAGAATAATTAAAGTATTTTGTTAAGTTATAACTTAGGAAAATCACTTTAATAGATTTGGCTTCCAGTTTAATGTCTCTCTAGCATGCAAGGACACATGCGATGCTAGAAGACCTTTCTTGTTGCTGTTTCCTAACAGCCCAACATGTCAAACTTGTCTCCTTTGACTTTTTTTTAAACTTGTTTTTTGCCAATTTGTCGCATCGTTAATATTTAAACTGACGTTTTGATGCATCGTTAGCGAAAAATGGCGTTAAGTGACTTTATAATCACTCGAAGGATATGAAAAGTGTCTCCTGGGGCAAAGAGGATGCTCCGAGTGTGAAAACGAGCATCCATGCGCCAAATTCCGCCTACGGATCAAGCTTTTTATGGCCTTTACAAAAAATTTAATTAAACCATTAAAAAATGGCCTAAAAAACAAAAAAAATATTTTTCTCGTAATTAAAAAAATACTTAAGGCTACCTAGCACATGTCCATACGACTCAATATCAATGTCTAGCACATTTATATACATTGACACGTGAACTCTAATAACCTCCCAGGGTTTAGCCACCAAGACGACCATTCCAGCTTTAGACGAGCAGGTGAAAAGCTTGAAAATTATGCATCGCATAATTAACAAGGGAAAAAACACCTTGGAATAATTGGCTTGATAACCAAGTCCTAAGAAGCCAAGTTCTTTACAAAAAACTTGTGCTAACTTAGTTTTTACAACTTCCCCGCAGGGCATGAACATGTGCTACAAAAATTAAAAGGGCCAAGAAGGCTTGATGGACCTCTGAGCTCTGAGTTTGAACAAGCACTTGTTTGCCTTTGGTGTCTAGATGCAACCTAGTAAGTAACACAATGAGCACTCCGAAGGTGACTAACTTGAAGCTGCTAAATGATGATTCCTTAGATACAGTGGATGTTACATTGTACCAACAAATTGTTGGCTCACTGATGTATCTGACGAATACTAGACCAGATATATGTTTTGCTGTAAACACACTGAGTCAGTATATAGGGGGACCTAGCACATGTCCATACGACTCAATATCAATGTCTAGCACATTTATATACATTGACACGTGAACTTTAATAACCTCCCAGGGTTTAGCCACCAAGACGACCATTCCAGCTTTGGACGAGCAGGTGAAAAGCTTGAAAATTATGCATCGCATATTCAATATCGCATAATTAACAAGGGAAAAAACACCTTGGAATAATTGGCTTGATAACCAAGTCAGAGGAAGCCAAGTTCTTTACAAAAAACTTGTGCTAACTCAGTTTTTACAACTTCCTTGCAGGGCATGAACATGTGTTACAAAAATTAAAAGGGCCAAGAAGGCTTAATGGACCTCTGAGCTCTGAGTTTAAACAAGCACTTGTTCGTCTTTGGCATCTCACTTGAAAGTCCAACTAGATGCAACCTGGTAAGTAACACAATGAGCACTTCGAAGGTGACTAACTTGAAGCTGCTGAATGATGATTCCTTAGATACAGTGGATGTAACATTGTACCAACAAATTATTGGCTCATTGATGTATTTGACGAATACTAGACCAGATATATGTTTTGCTGTAAACACACTAAGTCAGTATATGGTGGAGCCTCGACATGTTCACCTAGTTATAGCGAAACATGTGATGAGGTACCTTAAGGGTACATTGGATTGTGGCCTCAGATATGTAGCCGTTGGTGAGATTAGACGACATGGTTATACAGATTCAAATTGGGCTAGGAGCACCGACATAAAGACTACCTTAGGATGTTGTTTCAGTTTGGGATTAGGGGTGATCTCATGGCTTAGCAAAAAGCAAACTTGTGTTTCTCTTAGTACAACAAAGGCTGAATACATTACCGCATGTTCAACCTATAGTGAAGTAGCTTGGCTTCACAAGTTGTTAACATGATTGTTTGATACAGGGATGGTTGTGACTGATATCTACTGCTATAATCAGAGTTGCATCAAGCTGACGGAGAACCTTGTGTTTCACGACAAGTCAAAACACATAGAGATAAAGTTCCATTATATTCGAGACATGGTGCAGAAGGGAGTTGTATAGCTCAAGTATGTTCCTATAGAGGAACAAGTGGCCGATGTATTGACTAAGCCTCTATCTCATGTAAAGTTTGAATACTTTTGAGACAATCTTGGTGTAGTCTGTAAGGACCTCCCTCGAAAGAGGGAGTGATGATGTAGATGTGGTTGTGGTTCCTATTGTAGTGGTGTGGAAGCTCGGTTTAGGATTGGTATGTCAGCCTGACAAGGCCTTGTTGATCCCATTGGGATTGGTATATCAATGCTGACAAGGCTCGCTTGATCCTAGGGGGATTAGTATGTCTGGCTAGGATTGTTTGGCTTGAAAGGGTTAGCAAGCCAGACGAGGCTTGTTTGGTCCCTAGGTAGATCGATATGTCTGGCTAGGCTTGTTTGGTTCGAAAGGATTAGCAAGCTAGACAAGGCCAGTTGGGTCTACCAGAGTGCCCACCGTGATGCTGCTTTAAATGATTCAACACTCTGTGTCGATGATGTGGTTGTGGTCCCAACACTCTGTGTTGATGATGTGGTTGTGGTCCCAACACTCTGTGTTGCTGGTGCTGATGATGTCGTTATGGTCTCAACACTCTGTGCCGGTGATGATGTGGTTGTGGTCCCAACACTCTACGCTGATGATGTTGATGTGGTTGTGGTCCCAACACTCTGTGTTGCTGCTGCTGCTGATGTTGTTGCTCTAACATTTCTATGCTGTTGATATTGCTACAACATTGATATGCTGATGGTTATGATGTTGTCTTAGCATTTTATGCTAATGATGATGATGTTGATGATGTGGATGATGATTTAGTATTTATTTGTTGATGTTGGTTTTAGCACTAACATGCTAATGACATTGTTGTTATCCCAGTATTTACATACTGATGTTAGAGATGATGATGATGTCCCAGTATTTACCTACTGATGTTGCAGATGATGATGATGTCCCAGTACTCACACATTGATGTTGCAGATGATGATGATGTTCCAGTACTCTCATATTGATGTTGCAGATGATGATGATGTCCCAGTACTCACATACTAATGTTGTAGATGATGATGATGCCTCGGTACTCTCATACTGATGTTGCAGATGATGATGATGCTCCATGATGATGATGTTCCATGATGATGATGCTTCGTGATGATGATGATGTTTCGTGGTGAAGATGATGCTTATGATGACGATGTTACAAAACTTCCTATGACATATAGATCCACCAATCAGTTGTGCAGCTACAATTGTTGTTGTTGTTGATGTAGAATACCTTCCTTGCTAAGAGGGAGTGTTGAAATCATGTAATTACAAAAGATATTCTCTTGTACTTAGTATTATATTATTGTTGCCCCTCCCTCTCGAAGATTTTGTTCCTCCGATTAGGGATGTCATTGATGTAATTGGTCATGTAAAGTCTTGAGGTAAAACCTCCGTTCTAAGTCGGGTCAATAGCACCAACAAAAGAATTATTAAAATGTATTTTTGCGTCTCTCAAGTCAAATCGACCCTACTGGGAAGGTGAAGTTGGCCCTGTTGGGTTATTAGACCTCTTAGTTGACATGTATAAATAAATGAAGCACCCTTCTCATTTGGATACACTCACAATTCAAGCAAGTTCGCTAGAGAGAGAAAGACAAGTCCCTTTGAAGAAGAAGCAGTCTACCTTAGTCTTGTTGTCTTACACTGTACTTGATTGGATTCTATATCGAGGAAGTTTTGCTGGGTTTTCTTCCACATGAGGGTTTCCCAGGATAAATCTTTGTGTCTTCTTTGTCTTGCCGTGCCTGTCATTCTTTCAGTGATCTTCTTGTTATTGGGCATACAAATTTTAAAAATCTAATACAATGAGATTTCCATAGCTTATAGGATCAATATTCCATCACAATAGAGGATTGTGGTGAGCCAAGATGTGAAGTTTGATGAGGATGTGGGATTTCTAGTTCATAAGGTTCTCATTTAGAGATTGTATGGAGAGAAGAAGAGGTTGTTGTTCGAAATGCTGGCTCACATATCAGAGCTAACTTAGATTCAAGAGTGAATGAGGTGAGATTAGGGGTGGATATGCCCTTACCATTACTCTAGCCTACAGGAAGTTGGGATGGCTTACATAAACATTACAAAATGCATAAGAGCATGCAAAAGCACCCAAATATTCAATGATCGCATGTATACATCCTAGGAGATATGTTAGTCATGTTGCATTGGATTCTTCCACTTATGTGCCTTTTAATTGTTTTGAGGAGGCGAGGTGTCAGGTCTTGATGGAGAGTTGTGATGGTTAGGTGACAATTATTTTCCAAGACTGAGTGGTTTATTCAAAGACTACAAAAGGTTTAGATTTGCAAATGGTAGGGTTGGTTGAGTTGTAGAGGGATATGATTGGTGTTGGTCAAAACACTTTCCTTGTAAAGAGTGAGTGTTAGCTTTCGAGGTTACTCCAAAAATGTTTAAACCATGGTTGTGGGTGCTTGATGTGATGTGAGGTGCATGGTGTATGAATGACCCTTGGATGTGCCATGAGACACACAACTGTGAGGTGGCTTGCTCATTGATTTGGCAATGTAAACACGATCATCGATATGATTTATCATATTTCAGTATTTGAAGTTCACATATTGGGATCCTATTCATCAATAGCACCTTGTAGCCCCATCTAGGCTCTAGCCTTTTCCTCTACCTTGAATCTCAAAGTTGATCCTGCAAGGACATTACCCAAAATCCTATAATTTTGATGAAACCTCCTAATCCAAAGCTTTAAAATAAGGTAGAAAATTAAAAAAACTTCCCATGCTTAATAAATGATTTTGCTTGAGCAAATGGTGCAATTTTATTCAGGTCATGCTAGAGGAGTTCAACAATTAACACCACCAACAACAAGGTACATAGAGGGGTTGATATGCTTATTAAATGCCAATCCCATACTCTCATACATGATAGAATCCAATGGAATCACTACGATCCTGAAATCCTAAATATTGTTAAGCTGATTGAATTTTGAATGTGATCTAAAATTCTACTTTTTGCATGTGAAGTTTGATGAGGTTGCAACCACTCACAAACATCCTGAAACAATTAATGGTAATGTTAAACCTCAAGTAAAAGGATAGAAAATTAAAGATAAGTAGAATGCCACTTTTACTTCAAGAATTTAATATTACCAGCAAATTCCAAAGTCTAAAATGATAAATACTAAATCATAAATCAATTTTCAGGTTCTATATACAGGTAGTTTTTCTTTTCTACGAAGAAAAAATACAAATATCAAGTGGAGGCGGTTAGGCGTGCTACTTTTCTGGAGGGGGCGCCTAGACACCCCCCTTTTTGCGAAATGCCTCGCCATGTGTTTTGTGGAGTTTTGCAAAATGTGGGGTGTGATAAAACGTTGCTCCAGGCGCCCCTCGTCCCAGGGCGTGAGAAATGCAAGGGGTGTGCCCTTGACCCTGCAGGATGCGTGCCTGTGGAACACTGTAAAGATCTTATAAAGACCTTTTGTAGAAGGGTGGTTTGACACCGTAAAGCAGGCTTAATGTTGAGTTTAAACCCTCCTTACCTCTTGTCTTTAGTTATTGATCAATATGTTGTTTGTTGTTGCCTTTTTTACTTTCTCATAGGTTGTTGTGATCTTTATCTATTCATGATCACACATCTTTATCACCTATTTGTACTGGTTTGATAAGGTGCACCCTTTGGAAAGGCCCTTTCTTTATTTCTTCATATTGATGAAGGCTAATTGGTTAATTAGTGCATGTTGTTAACAACCTAGTTACGTCTCCATTTACTTTTATTGAACCCTCATGAATTTAACCCTAACTCCATTTCTCAAGTGGGTTGACACTAGTCTATTCTTTTGCCCATTTTTATCAAAGAGTATCTTAAACTTTCTTAGGGATTCCCCCCCTTATGTTGTAGGTGAACTGACCTAAAGTGAGAGGACTTGTTACTAAGGTGACATTGGGTAACCTTCTTGAGTTCCCCCTAGGGTTGCACTTGTTTTCAAGGATTTATAACTTAAGTGCAGTTTTGGGAGGTAACAATGTTGAGAAACAATGTATTTCTTAGTAGTGATATGCTTAAAGAATCATGCTACGTGATGCTTGTGTTGTAAAACTATTTGATCAAATGTGTGTGGGGAAATTAGGAAGCACGCTTCTCATTGTAGATACACCATTTAAGTTAACGAGTGTTTGTATAGGGATTTGATTTTCCTTAGGGTTGAATGGATTTGTTATCCAAATTGTCACTAGAGGATATCTGTTTAGAAAATGTATTTGGTAGTGTTTTAACCTTTTTGCATTCCTTGTAAATTTTTCCCTACAATGTTTTTCACTTCTTTTCAAGGTAAGTATTAATTCCCTCTAGAGCAGTCCTTGTGTGATTTGAATGCAAACCTTGTAAATGTGGTAAGTGTGTTTTATTTCAAAGGAAAAATAGAATTGTTGACTAATGAAAGGTATGTGGAACTTTTGATTTTTGGAGAACCTTTTGCGCACTTTGCATGCCACATAGCCCTATCATGTTTGGTGGACCTTCCCATTCTCTCCATTTGTTTTTTACAACATTGCATCCATGTGGAACATAGAGTGCTAAACGAAGAGCATTGCCTTCGCATCATGTTTGCTCCCTTTGTCGCTCTCATCCCCATGCTCTGCAACAGTTCACAACCTTGCCCGTCGCACTCATTTCCCTTCTATTTCCTTTTCCTATGCTTTGATCCATTGCATATTGGACTTTGATCATTGTCATGACCCACATCTTCACGTGACATGGTTGTAGCTTGTGGAGATAGTCTTCCTCACTTGTTATGTACCAAATCATTAAGATCATAATCAACTAGAGTAAAAATAATGTACACATTATGTGAACATGGAGCACAACTCCAAAATTGAAAAAAGAGACGAGTTACACAATAACTCTTTAAAGAATAGGAGAACCTCCTCCACATTGTCTAATACATTCATACATCCATATCTCATGTTTATATGTTTATAATGACTATATTAATCTCTACATTTACCTATTCTCATGCATTGTACATGTGGGCCTTGTAGGCCGACCACTATTACATATACGTTTAACTCATATATTGCCTCTTTGTGGGTCATATCATATACATTTAGCCACGCATGTGCCTACCTTGGGTCATAACATATTACCCTCATTTGAAAATCTTTATCCTCAAATCTTTGTAGTTTAGGGTTTTACATGTGTGCAACCAAGTAATATGTTTTTTTCCTTATATTCCTACTCAGTGTCACTAACAATGATCTATCCATCCAAATTCAATTATTTTTGGTCTTAATCCTTGATGGTTGGTTGTTGCGTATTTTTCATTCCTTTGATTCCAATGTGTTGTTGCTGTATTTATCCAATTTGTTGCAGTCATTGGTCTTTGATAATATTTTGTTGAATCATGGTTCTTTGATGCATTGTTCTATGAGTAATTTGATGTCAATCTTCTTGTATTTATTGAAAACTTTCTTGGTAACAAGTATGCCTTAGTAATTTGATGTAGATCTTCTTGTATTTATTGGAAACTTTCTTGGTAACGAGGATGTTGATATGGTTTCATCCTTAATAGTTTCCCTTCATTCTCCATACCCTTATCACTAGTCTCTTTTCAGAGACATTGACATCCTCTATTCTCTATGCTTGGTCTTTGATTATGCTATCCTTTGAGATAATTTCCATCATATTTGACATGTACGTCCTCAAGTTGAAGCTCAACTTCTTGAAGTATTTTCTGGTGACCTTGAATCTTGTCTTCTCCTTTTGAAGCTAAAATGTGATGTCGTCTATCAATTGCCCTTCTTCAATTCTAGATTGCATTTATGATTTTACCTCATTGTTGTTTAGGTTTGCTTCAACCTTATTAGAAATTTCCTCTTCAGGCGCTCTTCAAGTTTTTTGGTAATATCTTCATCCTTAATCTAAGTTTCCAGGAAACTTGGGTACGGGTATGGGGACGCCACTTTTTGAAAAAGGGTACATGGGTATGTCGGGGGTACTGTGTGTGTGTGTGTGTGTGTATATATCATAGTCACATAGTACATGCATATAGATTTCTTCATTAATTATGAATCATGATTCATAATTATAAATTCGATGATCATTTGAACAATGAACATTCAGATTGAAAATTTGTAATCATAGACTCGGTAGATATCAATTGGAAGACTGGAAGTTACATAAAATTTGATAAATCATTGTACTAGACAGCTGTAACAGAGAATCAAACTCAGACATGAAGGTACACTTGAAATCTTATTTTAAACACCTATTTGTACTACTGTTACAGGCAATCAAAAATTGCAAATTGCCAAATATATTCCTGCATTGATGTGAGTGTATTTCTCAGTATTAAATTACATATGTATATTTTTTATGTGCACATTTGGTAGTCAAATTATGTTCCATGAGTGCGGAACACAAAACCATAAAAACATTCATTGTAAATCAATGTAAAATCAATCTACCGGATTTGGACAATATTCAGTGGAATTTGAACAATGTTGCAAAGTGTTTGACATAAGTCCTGAACCAGACTCCATACGTAGTTAGCAAAAAATTAGTTCAGATTTGGTGGGGGGTCATTACATTTTCCCCATTGATTTGCATTTTATTGAGTCGGGTGTACCCCCGGAGTACCAAACATGGGGTATGAAGTACCCAAGCACGGGGTACGACGTACCATTTCACCTACAATTACCCCTTTTTTTTATAAAGGAGTCTCGGGTATTTGGACCCAATATGGGGTACGGCAGGGTAAGACAGGAGGCGTACCCTACGAGTACCCAAGTACCCGGTATGGGTACATGTACCCTACCCCCGGGTACGGGTACCCTGACTACATAGTCCTTAATCTTTGAGTTTTGTAACCTTCACATTCTCAACATTTTCAAGAATGTCTTGATTATACTTGCACAATCTTTTGATTTCTTCATCCTTTTTCTCAATTCTTCTATTGACAACTCGTTTTGTTATCCTAATTTTTTATGTCCTCATGTGTTTCATTAATGAATTGAGTTTCCTTTCCAAAAGCCTTAAACATTTCATAATATAATTTTCATCTTCATCTCCTCTAAACTAAGTTATTACCATTAGTTGTTCCTTGGGGTCATATCATATACATGTAACCCCATATATACCCCCTTTTGGGTCATAACATTACCTATACATTTCATTAGTTGTTCCTTGGGGTCATATCGTATACATGTAACTCCATATATGCCCCCTTTTGGGTCGTCATAACATTACCTATACATTTCTTGTCTCCAACTGCACAATCTAAGTTTGTAAATTAAATTTAAAATTCTGGTTGGTTTCATTTGATGACAATACACTCTTGGGTTATTAAAGTTTGTACAGTTAGAAACAGAATCAGCAAATGACAACTTAATTTCCACCACTGTTTTCCTTTCTTAGTTTGGTATTGTTCCCGTTAATGTCAAAGGTTTAAAGGATCTGTTCAAGGAGGATACTAGTATGTGTAGTTGAAGCATATTTGAAGAGAGGGTGATACGATGAACTCTTTGGCCTTTGAATGACAACTGGTTCTATTGGTCCTTTGTATACAAGTGGTGCTTTGATAAGATAAGATAATATAATTATATTACTGTTCAACAAATGACCACAAAATTATATTAATGGGACTGCCGAGTACATTGTTGATACATAGTGGATATGTGGAGATGGCTCCTAAACAAAGAACGAAGCATACAGTGTGTAAAATAAAGTGAGGTACTGCACTAAAGTAAGACCTAAAAAGAGCTTTGATAGCTAAAAACAGACTTGGGAGAAAGGGACCCAGAATTTGGAATACAAAGAGTAAGAGCAAGTCAGGGTTTGTGAGCATTCACTTTCCCTAAGATCTGTGAGGATAAATGGAGGAAGCTCCGGATGAATGTTGTTTGGAAGAGGAGTTGTAAGATAAATTGGACTTTGCATTATTCTATTCTTTGGACAATGTCACCCACTGCTGAGACCTAGGTTGCTTCCCGTGGTTGCTAGTGTTGAATCTGGAATGACCATCTCGTTGAGAAGTAGGGATGGTTCCCCGAGCTTGCAATCTAGAGCTTAGGGGCCATGCTACTAATTATTTGTTTTTTGGTACCCCTGGTAGATGGGAGTACCGAGAAGAAGGAAGTAATCATTTTGGCAAAAAGTCAGAGGAAGGACACAAGAAAAATGTAATTTGGACATCAGGGTTGATCACTTTTGATGATGGTGATTGTTTGAATGGGTCATTCTCCACACCTAGTATATGCAGATCTTGGATTGGATATAGAAGAGGAGGATGGAAGAGAGCATTGGCAGTGGTGGTGATTTTGATAATTTTGACATGGATGATAATAGACAATGACGAGCTATGGGATTCTTCCATCTATGGTTGTCGTATCTACCCTATTTTGTATTTTCCATTTGCATTCCCACCTATAGTGTCAATGATTCTTATGTAATAAATTTTGATTCTGATGACATCAAATGATTTAATGAGAAAGCTGCAGTTTATGGTTCTAACTGTTAAACTTCTATTTTATGGCGTGGGTTAAATATTTTAATTTCTTGTGTTTTTGATCATCATTGATGTAGTAGCTAGTTGTGCCGGTATTTTGTAAATGTTCTATTTTTTTTTAATTGGATATTTATGTTTATATTTCATTTTTGTTTTTGTAATGAATCACGATATATATATGTCTCCCGTAATCTGTTTCCATTGTCAGATACTCTCATCCGCGTCCTCCATGACCGTGTTCCCCTGTCATGTGACTTGGACAGAGCAAGTTTCAATACATTGAAATCATTTTTTAAGTTTGGAATATCTGGTCGACCAATTTCTATTATTAGTTTTTGAAAGATTTCGGGGTCTTCGATATAATAAATGATGGCTTATTGCTTTTTACTTCGTATTACAATATTCAAAATAGCGTTTTGGAGTTGTCTGTATTTGTAGTTTGCGTTAAATAAACTCATTTTCTGGAAAGGTTGAGTTCAGTCTGTTAATTGTTTGTTTAGTTATGCACGTGTAATGGATGTCTACTTTTGTCTATGTTTCTTTCCCAGAGTCAAGGATCGAGTTTCGGAAGATAGCTTCCTTTTGTGTGAGAATATAGAATAATATCACTTAATTGCGAGGATGTAATTTGTGTAAATTGTTCGTACTGCTGCAGTAGAGTTTATTTCCTTCCTTCCAAATCTATGCATTTGTTGTATGCACATCTCCTTTGTTTAACTTGCAAGCTTATTGCATAAATTGCAGCTGGATCGTGTTCAACAAAGATTAAGAGGCAGGAAAATTACCCTTAAAGTGACTGACAGTGCAGTTCAATTATTAAGTAGTATGGGTTACAATCCAAATTATGGCGCAAGGCCAGTGATAAGAGCAATTCAGCAGCATGTAGAAAATTAACTAGCAAAGAAAATCCTTAGGGGTGATGTCAAGGAAGAGGATACGGTTCTTGTCCATACAGAAATGACTGCATTTGCTAATGTTCAACTACCCTATCAAAAACTTGTTCACAAGATGGTTCCCTCAAAAACTACAGTAGATGACTCAAATGTTGGTGTCGCTCTTGGACAGGATGTCAAGGAAGAGGATACGGTTCTTGTGGATACAGAAATGATTGCATTTGCTAATGGTCAACTACCCCATCAAAAGCTTGTTTTCAAGGTGATTCCCTCAAAAACTTCAGTAGATGACTCAAATGTTGGTGTCGCTCTTGGACAGAGTCTCTAATCCATATAGCTAATGGCTCTTGTTCAATTTACCACCATGGATACAGCTAGCTGCAAGGGGGAGCGTACTGTCTATTGTACATGTGAAAACTGTATAGCTAATATAGACGCAAAATTTGTCAACTCATGTATATAATAGTGATCTGTTGACGCTGAGGTACAATTTTGATAGTAATTTTTGTTTCTTCTATATACTTTGATATGCTGTTTTGATAATTTGGCTGTAATATAATAAATTACCATATATTCTACACAAAAGCTTGTGGCTATATAACCTAATTTAGCCATATGCAATTGAATCTGGGTATTTGATTCTGTTTTGAAATATGAGGTTAGCGTCAAATGCTGTAATCTTGGGTTTTGACAAAGTAGTGAAAAACTTTGTATTAACTATGTGTTCACTTGTGGAGTGATATTTCATGGGGAGGATTTCCGTCAGGTTATTTGATTCAATATTGAAACAGTGTAACTTGCTCTACTATTGGTTTTGACCGAGTTGAAAACTTTGTACCAACTATGGAATTGCATATTGGGTGATATTTCATGGGGAGGACTTCAATCCCCCCTTGAAAATTCCCATTGTCCAACTAATTTTGTTTCTATATTTTATTTAATGGTGATGGATTCCATTACGCGTACTTGAATCTACGCGCTCATCATATTTCAGATACTAATCTCCTTGGTGTACACTATTTTCGAAAACAAAATAATTTTTGATTGTGTAACAGTATTTTTTAAAAGAAAATAAGGAATGCGTCCCTAGCATTAAAGCTGTCTCTAGAGTATGCCCATACTTGGCTCTCTTTGCAAATGACCCCCCCAAAAAAACAAGTGAAAACCGGCTTTCAAACCCCCGTTCTGAGCTCGACAATTTGACCGTCGACTCTCGATTTTTCGAGGAAAAATCACGTTTTTTTTCAAGTTTTCGACCATAAAAAAATCATGACCTGATTTTTTATCGAATGCTAACCGTGCAATTCATCTCGTGATTTTTTCACGAGGTGGCCAATTTTTCGGCGATGTTTGCAACAATAAAAATGTAGTATCTTATGTTTCCGACTACAAGAGGTCACATCTCAACAATGAGGTGAACAAGCATTGTCAAAACTAGAGCCTTTTGTAACCATAGTAAATTATATCCTGTCAAGACATTCTCAAGACAATGTAATGACATGTCTTGGCATCTCAATGAATATGTCCGAGACAATGTATAATGGCCATATTGGAAATGTCGAAAGAAAATTAATTTAAAGAAGGTGGCAAGTCTACCATTTTTATTTGAGGTTTTTAATATAGAACATCTAAAAGCTGGTATAAAAGTGCAATGATGCAATTTTTTTAATTGTTATTGGAGTTATGATAAGTGTTTAATCTTCATGCTTGAGTGTCAGTGGCATGAGAAGAAAGAAAGAAAAAAAAATTCATGCGTGAGTCATTGCTGTGAGTCATTGCTATGAGTGGGAGAAATGGAAAAAAAAATGTGAACTTTATAAATCATAAGAACATGGAATACTTAATTATCATGCTTAAGTCATCGGCCATAAAAGGAGGAATGAAAACAAAAAAACCTTTAAACATGGGAGTTTAATTATCATGCCAAGTCATAAAATGAGGCATTAAGCCATAAAAAGAAGAATGAAAATATGTTATACAAATGAAATAACAATATATATAAATGGTTAGGAACAACTTTATAAAGAAAATTATAAGATGAAAACAATTTTTTAATAAATATATTACATTAAGTAGATATGTAAAATACCGAGTTGAATAAATAGATTATTTGATAAATGAAAATTGTGTTAATAAATGAAATCATAGTTTGAAATATGTTAGAGTAGTACTTTTTGTCTTTAGATGTGTATAAGGGAAATCCTTTAAGCACTTCCTCCCATTCCAAAGATGGGACACGTGGTTAACCATTAGGATGCAATGTTGGCAACCTAACCCAATAGGGACATGTAGTGAGGCCCATAATATTCACAAAGGAAGCTAGTTTGGGCACTTGACCTACAAGGTTATGTGTATTTTACTAATACATGAGTTAATTATAATAATTTATACTGAGTTCATACACTTGCTTTATGGTTTCAATTTTTGCCATTGTAGTGATCGATAAATTAAAAAAATTACATATCAAGATGTAATATTGATCCCTTAATTTGTAGGTTGGACAAGATTTTACATATAGTGTATTAAAATACTATAATAGATAACCTTTGTGGAAATTCACAATATATAAATTTTTATTTTATTATGATCAATCTCATTGATTCATTATAATAGAAATATAAAATATGAATCATGATGATCAACTAATTGTGTTGAAAATACAATTGATTGGTGTCGTTCAATACTTGCCATCATTTTTCTTGCAATTTATGGTCCAAAAGAGGATCATAAATAAAACAAAATGGTTTGTTGATGACTTCCTACAAGGTTAAGCTATAAATCTAATGGGAAAAATGAGAAGCGAACCATGCTAATCATTTGATTGCGCCAAAGAGGTGCATTCTACAACACAGCCTAGGGGGAAATATGTGTAACTCCTTTTGTGATCATCCTAGAGTTGACATGTGTCTTTAAAAAATATATATATTATAAAATAATAACATGTCGGCTCAAATTAGAGTTAAAACATTTACAACGACATATATATAAAAAACACAAATTAAATAAATTAGAGACGTGTAACTCCTCCTGTGCTCATCCTAAAGTTGACTCGTTTTCTTTTAAAAAAATAACAAAATATTATAAAATAATAACATGTCGGCTGAAATTAGAGTTAAAACATTTACAACGACATACATGTTAAAACACACATTAGATAAATTAAACGCTTCCTCTACATTTACACTTTAAAAACATGTTTGCATCTTAAGATATTTGATCCCTCTCGGTGCTTGTTATATCCCTTTTAAGATGGATCTATGCTGGTATAGAAACACACAAGTGCTAAAAATGGTTTCATACTTTTGACTAATAGGAGCATATGAGGTTAGATGAAGATGAAATTTGTGGTGAGACGACGCATATGTAAACACCCCCACCAAAAATCAGTGGTATATTCATTTGTTCAAGTCTCTTAAAAAACATGAAATGGTTGAAGATGTAAATTGGCCATAACTTGGTTTCATGATGTTTATTTACAATAGAATTTTGCCAAAAAATCAATTGTTTGATATCCCAAGATGCCAAAATATATTTAGATTTGTTGGGGTTTTGGGGAAAAGGAAGGTTAGAAGCCCAACTATCCTAAAAAAATGTAGAAAAGAGTAGAATTGGAGAGTTGAGAGGAAATTGAAGTCGAAGCCAAGCAAGGGGCAACTTGAAGGTGAACTAGAGGCCCCAAAGAGAATTTCAGGGGAGAATATAGAATTCTGTGTGGATTGAGTTCATGTCAATAAGATGAATAAGCCACAATTTAAGACAATAGATTGTCAAAACAGAAAACAAGAAGTTCTATTATTATTCTCGAAAATTGCCAAGTTGTAGATAAGGACATTAGAACCATCTAGGATTTTTTCATCTATGCCATTGTAATATGAATACATTTAATGAGATAAATTAAAGCTAAACAAGAACTATTTGTCACAAGTTTTCCTTAATTGGGTTTTTAAGGTACATCCACTTGTTAATTGAAATTTTTGTGATTGTTTTTATTTACCATTTTCTTAAGGAAGTTAGTATAGTGTTAGATGAGATTTAGTTTTGGTTTAACACAATTAGAATTGCTTGGGACCTTAAGAACTAGATAAAGATCTGCACAGAAACATGATATCTGTAAGATGGGTTATGTAGGTGTTCATACTATATTTGAAAAGGATACATTCAAAATGGTTAGAGGAGCAATAGAGTTAATGTGAGGAGTTCGAATTGGAAATCTGTACAAGGTGTTGGGAATCATTTTCTTTGATGGGTGTAATAGTTCTATTGTTCTTGAGGATAACAATGCAGAAGATAGGACCCCATTTGTCTTTGTAGATAAGACAATGCTATAGTATCAAAGAATGGGACATATTGGAGAGAAGCGCCCTTCATAATTACATGATAAAGGTATGGTTGAAGGTAGGATTGATTGCTCATTAAAATTTGATTTTTGTGAACATTACATATATGGTAAGCAAAATCAGGTGAGATTCCCATCTGGTGCTACAAGAGAAAAATAAATTTAGATTTAATACACATTGATGTGTTTGGATATCTTCTTGTTCCATCACTAAGACAATCCATGTATTATGTTCCATCATTGATGATTTCTTGAGGAACACATGGGTCTATTTCCTGTAGAAGAAGCATGGGGTTTTCAAGAAATTTCAAGAGTTTAAAGCTATTGTAGAAAACCAAGCATAAAATAAAATAAAGGTATTGAGGACAAATAACGATAGATAGTTTTGTGGAAATGAGTTCGAGGAATTATGCAGGAAGAGTGGAATAATAAGGAAAATGATTGTTGCATACACACCTCAATAGAATGGAGTTGTAGAAAGGATGAAGATGATGTTGATGGAGAAGGAACATACTATGCTCAGTGGCATAAGGTTATCACATAAATTATGGGCAAAGGCAATGGAGTTTGCATGCTACTTGTAAATCAATTGCCTACATCAACATTGATTTACAAAACTCCACATGAAGCATGGATTGGTAAAAATTCTTTTCCTAAACATTTCATATTTTTTTCATTGTGATGCATATGTGCATGTTCCAAAGGAAAGTATGAATACGTTAGATAATAAAAACGACAATGTATCTTTATTGGTTATAAAGATGGTATAAAATGTTCTAATATTTGGAATCCAGTAACTAACAAGACTATTTATAGTAGGGATGTTGTATATAGAGATGCTAGAGTTCGTCATAAGCAGGAAGTCCAACCCAAGGGCGAAGAATCAAATGCAATAGAGATTGAGTTATATGGTCAAGAATTCGACTCAATAGAAGAAGATGATCCGGAAGAGGAAGAACCTCAAGTTCTAGCCTTGAGGAGATATGTTCATGAAAGAAGGAAACCATAGAGGTATATCCCACCTAATTTTCACTCTATTTTACTTCATCTATTATTGGTGATGATCCTAGATATGTTAGGGAGATAGTGATTTTATAGGATAATAACTTTGGAAGAAGGCCATGGTTGAAGAAATGGATGCCTTGGATAAAACTAATATTTGGGATCTAAGTGAGTTGTTGGCTGTAAAAAAACCTATTGGTATCAAATGGATGTTTAAGAAGAAGTTGAATGCAGAAGGTAAGTTGGAGAAGTACAAATCTTGCGTAGTAGCTATGGGTTATTCCTAGGCGGAGGCAATTGATTTTCGTGAGATTTTTTCTCCAATTGGTAAATCAACTTTTATTAGATTTGTTTTGTCTGTTGTTGTTTCTTTTGATATTGAAGTAGAGAAGATGGATGTGGAGATAAAATTTCTACATGGTGATTTTTTTAGAGCTAAAACCCTCTCCTAAGTCACCCTAGAGTGTATTCTTGGCTCTTAGGGCCTCTGCCTCTCTATTTGCCACTTAATCAAACTTAAATAAGTGCATTCCTCAAACAAAGGGCTTCCTCAAACCGAGGATCTCAAACTAAGAGTGCATCGTTTGATTTAGGGAGTGATTCTCTGATTTAAGGAGTGATAATGTTCAGTCTTAGTGGGTAACTATGAGAACTATGCTTATCTTTTTCCTAACTGACCATTCATGGACATTACCACCTTCATGGACCTAATTAGATTATTTTGGTTAGTTAAATAAACATCCACTCAGTTAACCAAGCACTCACTTAGTGAACTCAACACTCCATTAGTTAACTAGTCATTGTGTAGTCTTTAGTCAACTTAATTTAGTTTAGGAGAGTTAGCATGGCTAACTAAGGGTTTTTAGCCTCTTGTTAAGCCTAACACATCTCATCCATTCCATCGGAAATTCGAATAGCCTCTTACCCCATTTTGAAGTGTTGGTATTTAAATATTGTACTCAACCACTCATTCATTATCAACAAAATATATCATTATTCTTTTCTCTTGTTCTAAGTTCTTGTGTAGTAAATTTATGTTATTCATTTACTACATAATATGTTGATGCCTACTTTGATTCTCTCTTCATATCTCTTTAGTTTATATGCCTAGATCTATATATGTTCAAACCTCAGATGGTATCAGAGTAGTCATTAGAGGTCTAAAATGGGCCTCCTAAGGAAAATAATAAAATAATAGTTAAAATAATAAAATAACAGTTATTAATTTTGGAGGAAGAATGAAAAAAACTACTTCTTTTATTCGTATTTTTGACATATCTCCTTGTGTTTTTACTACAATTTTGAGCAGGAGAGCTTGTTGGATGCATAATTTAATTCCACATCCAACGAGCTATCCCGCTCAAAATTTGAGTAAAAACACAGGGAGATATGTTGAAAATACGAACACAAAAAGTAGTTTTTTTTTATGACAAATATGTCAATTCAACCATTATGGTTGACTCATTTTATTGAAATTCTATTGGTTCCTCAATTCCAACTCACAAAATTGATTGTTGGCGCGTTTTCTTATAAGGCCCATTTTAGACCCCAAATTTCCTCTAATGAGGGGGTATTAAAATAATTAGTGTTTCAGTGATTCTTGTCAGTATCTTACTCTTGAATATTGAAAAAGGGATTTTGCGGCCATCGAAAAGGATTTTGCAACCACCAAAGAAGGATTTCCAGCCATTACTCGTGCAAATTGAAGGTTGTTTGCAGCCACCAAAGAAGACTTTGCATCCAACAAAGGGATCATTTGCATATCATTTGTAGCCATTAAAGTGCTCATCTACAACCATCCAAGTGCTCACTTGCAGCCATCAAAGAAGTGCATTTGCAACCATCGAAGGACTACTCATTTACAACCATCAAAGAAGTGCATTTGCAACCACCAAAGATCTCATTTGCAGCCATCAAAGAGTGCTTTTCCAGCCATCAAAGAGCTAATTTTCATCGATCAGAGAAATAATTTACAGCTATGGATCTCCTATCTCCCCAACTCAATTGCTACGTTGTTGGTATGCTAGATCCAGTCTTGTTGAAGAAGGATGCCCTAGAAGCTTCACAACTCATGTTCTATGAGGACATATTCACATACATTCAAAAGATGAAAGAGGCCATTGGAACACCTCATATTCTTGTTGAATAAGACCTCCAGAATATCTTCTCATTCTCCATATCTACAACCTTTACTCCTGCGGTTCACCAAGTTCTACACAAAAGATTCAAGGGATTTCCTCCATTCGAAGCAAGGAGTGGTTAAGAACCACCATTCAAGCACTTCAAAGTGTTTGAATCTCATGAATGGGCTCACATGCAATTCAAAATAAGGAGTTCACAAAGGATTGCAACGATCTTCACAAATCCCTTTACCAAGCAACAATTCAACTAGTTTAGAGCTTATTTGGGAGTAAGGCCTTTCTTAGGAGGCTCCTTAAAGTCTTCTTTTCACATTCTCTTTTGTGGCAGGGGGTCCTATTGGGTTTTTTTCGTCTTTCCTAGATTTCATAGAATCATATTTGTGTGCATGGGTACCTAATATGGCTGCAAATTGTTGGAACCCATATTTTACTTATTTCATTTAGTTAGGCTTATGCGACGGTGTTAGAGATAAAAACCTCTCCTAAGTCACCCTAGAGATTCTTCTTGGCTCTAAGGGCCTCTACCTCTCTATCTTCCACTTAAACTTAACTAAGTGCATTGCTCAAAATGAGGGCTTCTAAAATTGAGGGCGCATCCTCTAATTACGGAACGATTACCTTATTTAAGGAGTGTCAGTGTTCAATCTTAGTGGGTAACTGGGAGAACCCTACTAATATTTCTCCTAACTGACCATTCATACAAATTAGCACCTTCATGGACCTAATTAGAGTATTTTGGTTAGTTGACTAAACATTCACTCGATTAACTAAGAATTCACTTGATTAACTAAGAATTCACTCAGTTAACTCCACTCCATCGGTTAACTAGTTAGTGTGTAGTCTTAAGTTGATTTAAATTAGTTCAGGAGAGATAAAATGGCTAACTAAGGGGTTTTATCCTCTCGTTAATTCGAAAACATATCATCCATTCCATAGGAAATTCGAATTGACTTACCCTAATTTGAATTTTTGGTCTTTAAATATTGTACTCCACCACTCATTCATTATCAATGAAATAGATCGTTCTTCTTGTCTTTTGTTCTGAGTTATTTTGTAGTAATTTATGTTATTCATTTAGTACATAATATGCAGACGGTTCATTTGATTCTCACTGCACATCTCTTTATTTTATGTACCAAGTCCTATATATGTTCAAATCTCATAGATTTGGAAGAATAAATCTACATGAAACAACCAGAGGATTTCACAATAAAGGGAAAGGAGTTGGTTTGTAAGTTGAAGGAGATCTTGTATGGATTAAAACGATAACCAAGAATGTGGTATCAAAAGTTTGATAGTTACATATAGGGACTTGATTTCTCAAGAAGCTTATCAGAATGTCTATTCCAAGCAAGTTGGTTATATTTTATTTATGTTGCCTTGTATTTTGATGATATCTTTCTTATTGGAATCAACAATGAAATTATAAAGGATGTAAAAGCCCATTTTTTTCTAAGTTTGATATGAAAAATCTTGGTGTTACAAAATTTATTTTGGGCATGGAAATTAAAAGAGATCAGGATAATAGAAGACTCGGCTTATGTTAAGGGAAATATGTAGAGACAATATTGCATCAGTTTAATATGTAGGATTGCAAACTGATAAAGGTCCATAGTCATGTAGGTGCAAATATTTGTAGATTGATGTCCCAAGAATAAATAAGAGGTGGAATACATTTCACGTGTTCACTATGCTAGTGTTGTTAGTAGTTTGATGTATGCTATGGTATGTAATAGACCATAATTGTCCCATGCAATGAGAGCTTTGAGCATATATATGTCAAAACCATGGAAGGGACATTGGACAACAATAAATATGGTCTTCAAATACTTACATGGCACTTCATACTATGCAATCTACTACTAAGGAAGGCCTGGACCTCATGGGGAGATGGATATGCAAGGTTTTGTGGATGCACACTGGGTTGGATATCTTTATCACATAATGTCTACAAGTGGTTATGTTTTTAACTTATTTGGTGGAGAAATTAGTTGGATGAGTAATAGGTTGGGTATAGTTGCATTTCCAACTACAAAAGCCGAATACATGGCATCCACTCATGGAAGTAAGGAAGCCATCTGGCTTCAAATATTTTGTTCAAGTATTGGTTTTTTTAAGAAAGAAGTTAGAATAGGTTATGACAACTCAAGTGTGATTTTTCTAGAAAACAACCCTACTTATCATTCCAAGACAAAGCATATTTATGTTTAGTACCATTTTGTTAGAGACATGATTGAGCAAAACAAAGTACTATTGGAGAAGGTTGATACGTTGAAAAATGTTATAGATTTAATGACAAATCTTGTTCGTACCTAAAAAGTTCTCATGGTGTAGAGAATTAATGGGCATTGCTACGCTTAGTAGCTAACTTCATCTATGTTTTCCTTTTCGCTCCCTATTTCAAAGAATACAAGTGGGATAATGTTGGACATGTGTTGTAGTCTTTGTAGGTTCCCAAATAAAGGGGGGATTGGGGGGTTGATAAACCCCCTTGGCAAGAGCCTAAAATAACTTTTTTGGGTATGTTTTTGGTCTATTTTGAGCTATTTTCATCCAATGGTTTTGGGATACATTGTAAGCAAATTTTGGGTAACCAATTAGGGTTGTGAAACCCGAATTAGGATTTTGGATGCTATAATTTTGTATTGTAAACAAAAAATCTAATATAATGAGATAGAGAGCGGATAAACTCTTAGGAATGTCAGTTTTCCTGATTTGGGGGTTCTAGAGAAAATATCTGAGTAATGTGTGTCTGCTCCATTATTAATTGTTGCGTTTTAAATTCTATTCGACAATGTTTTTTTTGCATGGGTTTATAATTTTTTTTCAAAGTTTTCACTAAGTCTATTATTAATTTGGGCATTAACTTACATTCCAAGTCAAAACTAGGGGTATAAAAATCTTTGTCTCAGTTATCAAGATATGGAATTTTTTTATCTTTCTTCCTAAATCCATTCATGGACACTTTGTGAATTTCAACCATGGGCATAAAATCCAATCTGGGCAGCAAAATTGATTTCCATAACATACTACAAGTTTTTTTGGGTTAGTATGAGATGACCATGATATACACACCCTCCATTGACACAATTTCCTGCCCCATCATGCAAAAATTGCTTTGCATGTTATTCAACTAAACCCTAGTTTTGAAGATTATTGAAATATACAACATGTAAAGCATGGACTCACATGATAGGGGTGTCCCTAGGTGTATTATGATGCCAATATTCCAACAAAACTGATGATTCCTTGATCCGAGTCTCGGTTATTAAGTTATTAAAAGTTTCAACTTGCTTCCAAATGCAATTTGAGGACACTTGAAGAATTTCAACTAGGGGCATAAAATTCAACCTAGATAAAAAAAATGGGTGTTATAATATCCTACAAGTTTGTTTTGGCATATTTTGCCAAAATCTACCTCATAATGTAAAAAAATTGTTCATGTTATTCATGGATATTCATTGTATAATTAAACTGTAATCTCTCTAAAATTGTTTTTAAACTGAGTTCAAGCTCTATGTTCATAAATTGATATGGATTTATTTATTTTTTCTTTGGTTTCCAAACTTGTTTTATTTTATTTTTAGTTCTAAATCCAATTCTCAACAAATAAGCAAACCCACTCTCTTGTTTGTTATGCCAAGTCAACAATATACTCCAAATATTTGCAATGTTCAGTGCAACTATTAATCAGTCATAAATCATCCCATTCAATATACAATTAAGAGAATATGTGTATACATGTTTGCATGGGTGAATAGTTGTATGTTAAAATGATATGGAACCACTGGATATGTTCCAATGATGTGGCCTTGAGATAAGTTTTGGACGAATCAAAGTGCACTCTAACTTTGTTATGTGAATTGAATAACACACCTTGTACTTATTACATTTTCATGCTCAAATAGTTAATCAACAACACATCTCCAACCATTATATACCCAAGCAACTAGAAATATGCAAAGAACATATGCCTTCCATTGCGATTAATACAACCTTGAATCATTAAATGCATACATTCATATATCATATACATATGTTTGTAGGTGATTGTTAACTCGCATAGCATTGGGAATGTGTGGTTGGACTACGCATTGAGATATCTGGTATAACATATCCAAGGGACAACTATACAGAACACCCTACAATTTCTACAAAGCAAACCCAAGAATCCCAAACTAATGTATATGCTTACAACTTGGGCACACATAAACCAATTCTAAATTAGCAGTTTATTAAAGAGCACAACTTGTCCATTAACATTAAACATAGTTGGGAATCAAGAGTACCAATCCAATCGTTTCGATGAATCAATAATAGTTTTATATTTATGAACCAATGATTCTTATAAAATAGGTTGTAAAGTATTGATCATGTAAAAGAAATCACGGTCACATTACTGATTTAATTTTAGGTCAAATCCATGTAGTTGGCAATGTGTGCGGCCTCCCAACAAGGAAATACATGCAAATACAAACTATAATGAAACAAACACACACAAACACAAACCAAGGATTAGTCAGAAGACCAGGGATCCCCAACTCTTCAATGCTCTTCTCCTCCTTTGTCATTTTCTAGTGACATTATTATCCAAGATTTTTTTCCTATTCCTTTGTAATTAATTTTTATTATTATTATCTTATTTGCAATGTGGTATTTTGGAGGCAAATAATATCTAGGAAGTGATTCCAATGTCATCAATAAAGATAGGATATGGAATTTTCCTTGCAATTGTTTAATTTTAGATGTTAACTTCCTAATTCTAGGTTAAATAAATCCAACCATGTACATTAAAAAAAAGTCAATTGTACCACAACGAAAGTGAGTAGTTTGTACCCAAAGTTATATGTTTGAACCATACAAGGGACAATCATGGTAAGCAACTTGAATGCTTGTGATTTCACCACAAATTTTTTTATGAATATTTGTTATCCTCGAGAATAGAATTATATATAGCCAATACATGATGCAAAAATCTATATAGTAGAAATTGTGTATGGCTAATACAAAGGGAAAAATCCATATATTAAAACCATGTCTTGTATCTTTAATATTCCCCTAAATTGTAGGGAAACATCCAAACAAGTAATAAAGGGAATGAAAATTACATTTTATCTATACAATAAAAGGTCATTATAATCTACCATGTCATGCAAAAAGTTGCTTTGCATCTTTTTCAACAAAACCCTAGTTCTAAAAATAATTGAAATAGATAACATCTGGTACATCGAATCACATTAAAGTGGTGTCCCTAAGTGTAATCCAATTTCAGGAGTCCAACTGACCGACAATTCCTCAAATCGAGTCTCAGTTATCAAGTTATGGCAATTTCGACTTGCTTCCTAATGCCATTCGAGGATAGTTAACGGATTTCAAATGGGGGAATACAATTCAATATAGAGATAAAAATAAAGTGTCATAACCTTTGGCATGTTTGTTTGGGAAAGGTTGAGATGATCACACTGTCCACATGCTCCATTGGAACATCAATTAAACATTTACCCTCTTGATCCATTTATGTACACTCGACAAATTTTCCTATGGAATAAAATCTAATCCAAGTAGAAGAATTATGTTCCCTAACCTCCTTCAATTGTATTTGGTTAAGGAAAATACAACCCTAATGTCCACACACTTGATTGGACCAACGTTCAAAAACCACCCTTCGATGAAAAAATCGCACTCCATGTTATTGACCAAAACGATAGTTTAGGAAATGGTTGAAATAAACAAAAAAAACTCCACGCACTCATGGAAAATGTGTGTCCCTAGGTGAAATTTGATTCCAGGAGTCTAATGGAACTGATGATTCCTCGATCTAAGTCTCAGTTATCAATCTATGTCAAGTTTCAACTCGCTTCCTAAAGTCATTCAGGGGTACTTGTGTTTTTCAAATAGGGGCATAAAATCCAATCTGGGAAGAAAAACCAAGTGTAGTATCCTCTTGCAGGTTTGTTTGGGTTATGATGAGATGAACATGATTTCCACATCCTCTATTGGCATTATTTCTCAAAATATTCCCCTTCATGCAAAAATTTATTTGCATGTTATTGAGCAAAACCCTAGTTTTGAAAAATTTCGAAATATACAACATCTGTTACATGGAATCACATGAGAGGGGTGTCCCTAGGTGTAATTTGATGTCATGATTCCATGGAAATATATGGTTCATTGATCTAAGTCTGAGCTATCAAGGCATGGCGAGTTTCGACTTGCTTCCTAATGCCAAACGAGGACAGTTGACGAATTTAAACCAGGGGCATAAAATCCAATCCAGACATCAAAATCGAGTGTCGTGACCTATTGGATGATTTTTAGGGAAATTATGAGGTGAAAAGGTTTTCCACATGCTCTGTTAGCACAACAATAAAAAATCCCTCTAGTTCCATTTAGGTACACTCGACAAATTTCAATGTGAGGAGCATAAAATCCAAACTTAAGTAGAAAATTTTAGTGTCATAACCTTGTGCAAGTGTGTTTGTTCAAGGAATTTATGAATACAATTCCCACACACTCCATTTTCTTGGTGTTAAAAATCCCCCCTTCTATGAAAAAATTGCACTACATGTCATTGAGCAAAACAACCAAAGGATTTTGCAATAAAGGAAAAGGAGTTGGTTTGTAAGTTAAAGGAGATCTTGTATGGATTAAAACGATAACCAAGAATGTGGTATCAAAAGTTTGATACTTACATATAGGGACTTGATTTCTCAAGAAGCTTATCAGAATATCTATTCCAAGCAAGTTGGTTATATTTTATTTATGTTGCCTTGTATTTTGATGATATCTTGCTTATTGGAAACAACAATGAAATTATCAAGGATGTAAAAGCCCATTTTTTTCTAAGTTTGATATGAAAGCTCTTGGTGTTACAAAATTTATTTTGGGCATGGAAATTAAAAGAGATCGGGATAATAGAAGACTCAGCCTATGTTAAGGGAAATATGTTGACACAATATGGCATCAGTTTAATATGTAGGATTGTAAACTGATAAAGGTCCATAGTCATGTAGGTGCAAATATTTGTAGATTAATGTCCCAAGAATAAATAAGAGGTAGAATACATTTCACGTGTTCACTATGCTAGTGTTGTTAGTAGTTTGATGTATGCTATGGTATGTAATAGACCATAAATTTCCCATGCAATGAGAGCTTTGGGCATATATATGTCAAAACCATGGAAGGGACATTGTACAACAATAAATATGGTATTCAAATACTTACATGGCACTTCATACTATGCAATCTGCTACTAAGGAAGGCCTGGACCTCATGGGGAGATGGATATTCAAGGTTTTGTGGATGCACACTGGGTTGGATATCTTTATCACATAATGTCTACAAGTGGTTATGTTTTTAACTTATTTGGTGGAGAAATTAGTTGGATGAGTAATAGGTTGGGTATAGTTGCATTTCCAACTACAAAAGTAGAATACATGGCATCCACTCATGGAAGTAAGGAAGCCATCTGGTTGAAAATATTTTATTCAAGTATTGGGTTTTTTAAGAAAGAAGTTACAATAGGTTATGACAACTCAAGTGTGATTTTTCTAGAAAAAAACCCTACTTATCATTCCAAGACAAAGCATATTTATGTTTAGTACCATTTTGTTAGAGACATGGTTGAGCAAAACAAAGTACTATTGGAGAAGGTTGATAACTTGAAAAATGTTATAGATTTAATGACAAATCCTGTTAGTACCTGAAAAGTTCTCATGGTGTAGAGAATCAATGGGCATTGCTACACTTAGTAGCTAACTTCATCTATGTTTTCCTTTTCACCCCCTATTTCAAAGAATACAAGTGGGATAATGTTGGACATGTGTTGTAGTCTTTGTAGGTTCCCAAATAAAGGGGGGTTTGGGGGGTTGATAAACCCCCTTGGCTAGAGCCTAAAATAACTTTTTTGGGTATGTTTTTGGTCTATTTTGAGCTATTTTCATCCAATGGTTTTGGGATACATTGTAAGCAAATTTTGGGTAAGCAATAAGGGTTGTGAAACCCGAATTAGGATTTTGGACGCTATAATTTTGTATTGTAAACAAAAAATCTAATATAATGAGATAGATAGCGGATGAACTCTTAGGAATGTCAGTTTTCCTGATTTGGGGGTTCTAGAGAAAATATCTGAGTAATGTGTGTCTGATCCATTATTAATTGTTGTGTTTTAAATTCTATTCTATAATGTTTTTCTTTGCATGGGTTTATAATTTTTTTTCAATTTTTTCACTAAGCATATTATTAATTTGGGCATTAACTTACATTCCAAGTCAAAACTAGGGGTATAAAAATCTTTGTCTCGGTTATCAAGATATGGACTTTTTTATTATCTTTCTTCCTAAATCCATTCATGGACACTATGTGAATTTCAACCATGGGCATAAAATCCAATCCGGGCAGCAGAATTTATTTCGATAACGTACTACAGGTTTTTTTGGGTTAGTCTAAGATTACCATGATATACACACCCTTGATTAACACAATTTCCCGCCCCATCATGCAAAAATTGCTTTGCATGTTATTCCACTAAACCCTAGTTTTGAAGATTATTGAAATATACAACATGTAAAGCATGGACTCACACGAGAGGGGTGTCCATAGGTATATTATGATGCCAATATTCCAACAAAACTGATGATTCCTTCATCCAAGTCTTGGTTATTAAGTTATTAAAAGTTTCAACTTGCTTCCAAATGCCATTCGAGGACACTTGAAGAATTTCAACTAGGGGCACAAAATTCAATCTAGATAAAAATATTGGGTGTTGTAATATCCTACAAGTTTGTTTTGGCATATTTTGCCAAAATGTACCTCATAATGTAAAACATTTGTTCATGTTATTCATGGATATTCATTGTATAATTAAAATGTAATCTCTCTAAAGTTGTTTTTAAACTGAGTTCAAGCTCTATGTTCATAAATTGATATGGATTTCTTTATTTTTTCTTTGGTTTCCAAACTTGTTTTATTTTATTTTTAGTTCTAAATCCAATTCTCAACAAATAGGCAAACCCACTCTCTTGTTTGTTATGCCAAGTCAACAATATACTCCAAATGTTTGCAATATTCAGTGCAACTATTAATCAGTCATAAATCATCCCATTCAATATACAATTAAGAGAATATGTGTATACATGTTTGCATGGGTGAATAGTTGTATGTTAAAATGATATGGAACCATTGGATATGTTCCAATGAGGTGGCCTTGAGATAAGTTTTGGACGAATCAAAGTGGACTCTAACTTTGTTATGTGAATTGAATAACACACCGTGTATTTATTACATTTTCATGCTCAAACAGTTAATCAACAACACATCTCCAACCATTATATACCCAAGCAACTAGAAATATGCAACGAACATAGGCCTTCCATTGCAATAAATATATCATATATCATATACATATGTTTGTAGGTGATTGTTAACTTGCATAGGCTTGGGAATGTGTGGCTGGACTATGTGTTGAGATATCTGGTATAACATATCCAAGGGACAACTATACATAACACCCTACAATTTCTACAAAGCAAACCCAACAATCCCAAACTAATGTACATGGTTACAAAGGGCACACAGAAACCAATTTTAAACTAGTAGTTTATTAAAGAGCACAACTTGTCTATAAACATTAAACATAGTTGGGAATCGAGAGTACCAATCCAATCATTCCGATGAATTAATAATAGTTTTATATTTATGAACCAATGATTCTTATAAAAGAGGTTGTAACGTATTGATCATGTAAAAGAAATCACGGTAACATTACTTATTTAATTTTAGGTGAAATCCATGTAGTTGTCAATGTGTGTGGCCTCCCAATAATGAAATACATGCAAATACACACTATAATGAAACAAACATAGACAAACACAAACCAGGGATTAGTTAAAAGACCAGGGATCCCCAACTCTTCAATGCTCTTCTCCTCCTTTGTCATTTTCTAGTGACATTATTATCCAAGGTTTTTTTTCTATTCCTTTGTAATTAATATTTTTTTTTATCTTATTTGCAATGTGGTATTTTGGAGGCAAATAATATCTAGGAAGTGTGTAACAAATTCAAATAATAAAAACAAATAATAAACATCAACATATATATAAAATAAGGAATAATAAATAATAATAATTAATAATGTCTTTACGAAAATTCATGACTCTTAATGAAAGAGTATTCCGCCAAAATATAAATAACGGGCCCTCAATTGTAATTTGGACTTATCTATCAATTTATTCATATTTTATTATCTGCAGATATGTGAGTTATTTCAGAAATTACTTAATTGAGAATATCTAACGATGGATGTTACAGTGGGATCAGAGCTATACAGACCTTGGACAACATTATTTACACCTTGTGTAGATTTGGGTTTCCCCCAAAAATAGGACTTTGTCCTTAAAACATAAAAAAATAAAAATAAATAAAAAAAGGGTAAAAGTAACCCCCCCCCCCCCTGAAAAGGAGGTAAAAGAAAAGAAAAGAAAAGAAAAGTTAAAAAAGAAAAAATAAAAGTTAAAAAAAGAAGAAGGTAAGAGTGAAACCACATGCGGCTTCTTAAAGTAGGTTTGGGTTTGAATATAAAAAGTGCATAATAATAACTACAAAGAAGGAAGTGAGATTTGAACCTAGGTGGGGAAGGTAACACTTATTCCTCCCAACCACCCAATCTACTCGCATTTTACAAAACTATTGGAAAAAAAAGAGAAAAACAAAAGAAGACAAAAGTGAAGTAAAAACAATGTCACAAACAATGGCACCTACATATTTGGAAATCAAGTCACAACTACAAACAATAGTGGATGAGTTAGAGCAATATAAGGCGATCAATAAAGGTATACAAGATGACGTTGAGACTCAGAAGTGGTTGAAAGATTGGAGAGACAATGAGAATCGTCGCTTATGGAAGGAAAATCGACAGCTAGAATGAACCATAAGTGATAACAAGAAAATATTATCTGATCAGGATAAAGAAATATCATGTTTAAAAATTCATAACCAAAACTTAGAAGACGAGATCAAAAAGTCAAAAAATGAAACAAATCGCCATATGGATGCGATAATGAATTAGAAGAAGAAATAAAGCATCTAAGCAAACTCATCATGGAAAAAGATGTTGAACTGGTGCAAGTCCGGATGAAGTTAGAAAATCAAGAAATAGAGTTACGTCATCATAAACAGGAAAAATAAAAAATCCAGCAACAGTATGATGATAGTAAGAAGACACATAAGTTAGAACTGAAAAAAGTCAACAAGGTGTTATCAAGCAATTCCGAAGAAATTTTCAGATTAAGAAACCATAACAAGGCTCTAGTCACAAAAATTAAGAAGTTGAAAAGTAGTCAAAAGACAGAACAATCTACGAAAGACATTGAAAGAAAATTTCTAGACAAACAGGAAGAAAAGTGTTGTATCAGAAGGCATAACGAAGATCTTAAAGAACAACTTAATAAGTTTGAAGATGACATAAAATCACATGTAGAAGTGATTAAGAAGTTTCAAAATGATAACATGCAGTTAGAAAACAAGTTGGAAAATTTACAGAACGAAACCTTAAAACCTCAAGAGATGAAAATACAACTTTTTGCTCAGATCACTACTAAAAAAATGACACTTGTAAAAGAAAATGACACTGTGAAAATGTCATATCAACACCCTAACCATAAAAACAGATATTTTAAAAAGTGGGAAATGTCGAAAGACAACGGTACCAATGTGATCAAATCTCCTAACGATAGATCAATATGGAATGCCAACAGTCCACAACAAATCAATTTGGGATGGATTGATTCATCTAGATATCAGAATTTGTGCTCAACTCTTAGTAGTTCGTATCGACATGTTTCGTCAGCTGCGACACCACAAAAAATGACGCAGAAACATTCTAAGGCTTTGAAGACAAAGCCTTTCTAAGGGAGTGGCAATGTAACAAATTCAAATAATAAACATCAACATATATATAAAATAAGGAATAATAAATAATAATAATAAATAATGTCTTGACGAAAATACATGACTCTTAATGAAAGGGTATTCCGGCAAAATATAAATAATGGGCCCTTAATTGTAATTTCGACTTATCTATCAATTTATTCATATTTGATTATCTGCGGATATGTGGGTTATTTCAGAAATTACTTAATTGAGAATATCCAATTATGGATGTTACAAAGTGATTCCAATGTCATCAATAAAAATAGGGTATGGAATTTTCCTTGCAATTGTTTAATTTTAGATGTTAACTTCCTAGTTGTAGGTTAAATAAATCCAACCATCACTACTACATTTTGACCAAAAATCCGACGGCCGTCATGTCGGATTTTCGACACTTTCCTGTCGCATGTACGATGTTTTGATTTTTTTTAAGCGTCGAAAACTTGTCGTCGGGTATCCGACACCTTAATAACCGTCGGTTAAGCGACACCTCAGTTACTGTCGGTTAAATGTAAGGCGTCGGACAAGCGACATCAATAACCGTCGCTTAAACGACGTCTATAACAATGAGGCGTCGGAAAGGCGACAGCGAGAACCGTCGCTCTTTTGTAGAAGATCTTGTAGAACCGTCGCTTAAGAGACGGAAATGGATATTAACTGTCGGAAAAGCGACATATAGAACCATCGCATAGCGACGAAAATGGAGATTAGCCGTCGGAAAAGCGACATGTAGGACCGTCGCATAAGCGATGGAAATGGGGATTAACCATCGGAAAAGCGAAAGATAGAACCGTCGCTTAAGCGACAGACATGGATTTAAAAAAAAAAAAATACTTGCAGATTGGGTATCTATAATATTTGTATTGCTATAGACCAGTTTCAAAGTGCAGGATCTTGGAGAATTTACACTGCAGTCAAAAAAGTACGCTGGTATTAATATTCCATGCAAAGAAAACAACCTGTGCAACACATGCATAATTGTCACAAGTTTAGATCAGATCATTTGGCTGGTTTTTGCGAATGGTCGTGGCCATGTTTCATTTAAAAGACAAGATAAGTCTAAGTTGGCATCATATTGATTAAAATGTTGGAATTTATAGTACCATTAAAAGAGATTAAAGTTGTGTTCCAGTTACAGGAGCAGTATATGGCGAACAATATTTTACAGGCTATCCTTCATTTAATGCTGCCGCAGCTCGAGTGTAGGTCATTGGATCTTAAGTGCAGGCTTTTGAAATTAGATATTTAGTATTTGCATGGAGATTCAATGGTGTATATGAGGGTATATACTGTCAATAATACCCTGCTGTTTTACTCCATACTAAGGTAATTTATGTTTGAAATTTAGGTTCTTTATGCTTGAAATTGAACGCAAATAATAAGTATTATATGTGCAAAGATTTAATAGAGTATATGTAGAAATATACTACCATTAATACTCCACTGCTAAGTTCTTATGACTTGCAGAAATGAGGTCTATCTAGAGATTTACAAAGCATTATTCAAAGGAAAAATCATCTTCAGTCTCATCTTCCTCATAAGGGGCACTGGCAGATGGTGTATGAAAGCTAGAAACCACAGGTGGTTGTGGTAAAGGAGACCCTGAGGCTATAGCATCATGCTTTGCAAGCACGCTTTGCAAGTCATCGTTTAATACAAGACCTTGTCGAAGAAGCTCCTCATCCCTGTGGTCACAATAAGCAATATATTGTCAATAAGTCAAATTAAAATTTCAGAAACAAACTTAAAGAACTGAAATTAACAAACTGCATACAGTGCATCAAATCCCATTTGTTTTTCTGCCTGCCACTAAACAAAATTTCTATGTACTACAGTTATTTTAATAATTAAATGAAAAACATACAGTACTGATTTCATGGAGTTTATGGAGCAGAAAACAAAGAAAATCCTTAGACACTCGGACTCAAGCCAACTTTTATAAGGAGTTGAAATTGATATCAAACAAAAACTTCTGTGGGTATGCCATCAGAAATGGTATTCATGACGTGAACATAGGACCTAAATCCCCCTTATGATAGATAGGCCATTTCATTCAATTCGATGCTAAGTGGTCATTTACTTTTTAATAGGTGAATGGTAAAAAAGGGAAAGTTGGACAAATTATATTAAGCATACTCACGATGTTCCATTTATAAGCTGCAAAACTCTCCTATGATTAGTACGACATTGTTCGACGAGATCTATTATAAATTCATCCTTAACGGCCTGCATGCAAAACACCAAAATACATTTTAAAACGCATTCAACTATAATATTGTCATTTCTGCTTGCAACCATAATACAATTATGAATGCTTTAAAAGTTGTTTATACTGAATTTTCTGAGAATTGCAGGTGGAAAGCAACATTGAGATATTGAAAAGATATTCATTAATGTCAAAAAGATTATTGAAAGGAAACTTAAATACTTTCAATTGAAAAAAAATCCTATCGCACTGATATACAAAGCACCAAAGATTCAAACCCCTCTACTTCAAACCTAGTTGGGTCAAGCAGTCAAAGCAGTTCCTCTACAGCAACCAAGATTTTTAGAGAGATTCTTTCTGAAATAACAGTGTGGTTGCAATTTTTCCACAACCTGAACCAGAAGTTGAAGTTGAGGAGGCTGAACCCTAAGTCCCTATTTGGGGATTTAACAGACCTAAAACAAAATCTGAGTAGTCTGAGCCCTACAACTCTAGTTTTGGATTTGCTTCCTTGTTTACCATGGGAGACCAAAAAGAGGAGGGACAGAGATGGTCTATGAGTTTCCTATAAGGGAAACTAAGGATGTGGCCAAGAAGAAAAACATTAATCCATCTCTCCTTCCACGCTTTTAGAGGACCCTGATACATTCATGTTTGATGCTCAGAAGCTACATTTATTTCCTTCTACATTGAAATATGGAACGTTATGTTGGTTCATGGCTTTAGGAGGAAGTATACAGTGCTGAAGGCAAGTTTTGCAACTTGATGCCTATAACACTTAACTGCTAATTTGACATCATAAGACAACATCTGAGAATGCAGGTATTCGCAGTATGTCAGTTCTATAGGTAATTGCACTGTCCTCCCAGGCAGTATGGTTCTCTAATTCCCCCGAGCATCCCCTTGAAATGTTGGGATATCGAAATAATTGCACACTAATATCCAAAGCCCTATGTACACATGTTAATACAACGCTACATAAACCCTGGGCAAGGGGAAACCATAGGATCACACATGTAAACAACTTTCTTACCATAATCAAACTTTGAATGCAGCGGTTCTAAAAAACAATGTACAAGCAGAAAGGTCAACCAAAAGTTTTCAGCAACATAAGTATTTTCACAGCGGCATCTCACAGTCAAAGCTAACCATTTTTTTTAATAATTATGTTGGGCAAACAGAGTATAAGGCTACTCTGACTAGATGAATCATGGAAGACGATATAGATACATTGAAAAATGTCTTAATATCTAAATAGTAAATATGAGTGGTGATCAAAAGTCCAAACTAGAAACCTTCTAAAGATGGATAAGTGAAATCTCTAGTGTCATATCCAAAGATTATGAGAAATGACATACTCAAAAACTCAGTTTCTGTATCTAAGAAAGAGCTTCTCAGCTCAATATTAATTTAGTGGAGACAGAGATGGGAAAGTTATTTTGGGTCGAGAAAGAAGGGAGACAACCTTGACAATGTTAAAATCGTGAGAGCTCAATACCAATTCCAGCAAGCAGAGAACTTGATTGAAAGCTTGGTTGGACATATAATTCATGATTATCAATAGAATTTGATACAGTTCAAGCACTCACAACAATGACAGTTGGACACACTAAAACAAGTAAATAAGAAAGGATAAATCCTAATGAGTTGGTACAAAGCTAAAAAAGTACATTTTTCATGTCACTATTTCTTCCAGGTTGAATAAAGAACTTGGATGCCATGACAGTGGCTTCTCTCAACAGGATCACCGCTGCTGACTGTTTTGATCGTGGACAAAATGGGATAAAAAACAAACCCCAAACCCACATAACACATCCCATAGAGCTTACCATCCACCACAGCACAGTCCCTACAAAATCCATCATTCAAGAACTCCGACGAAGAAATAGGCAAAGAGACCCACTTCAGGATCATAAACCTCTGCCCAGTCTGAAGATTCCATACAACCACCCATAACATAAATCTTTCCCCCAATACTAGCAACTGCAGGCTCGTACCGTGGAAGCTTGAGGGGTGCAAGGGACTCCCACCTATTCAAGGATGGGTCATATGCACACACATCGGCTGAAGTGGCAGAGTTCACCAATTCCCCAATCGAAAAAAGCCTCCCTCTGCTCACAACAAACTTAGAGCATGTCACATTAATGGGGCATATGGGCAGAGGCAAACAGGTCCTATTCACTAGGTTTCAGGCATAAAACCTCTCATCCCCAATTGCATAGAACATTAAGTTTACATACAAATGGTCTTTCGGAAGCCCTTCTGATGATGAATTCCAGCTAAGAATT
>LPNX010442153.1:0-68695 GCA_001517045.1 Pseudotsuga menziesii
ATGATGATGATGATGAGGATGATGATGATGATGTTCACAATGTTGATGGTGATGATGAATGATGATGATGATGATGAGGATGATGAAGGTGATGATGATGATAAGGATGATGATGATCACATTCATGATGTTGATGGTGATGATGATGATGATGAGGATGATGATGTTCATGATGTTGATGATGTTGATGATGACGATGATGATGAGGGTGATGATTCTGATGATGATGGTGATGATGAATGATGATGATGATGATGAGGATGATGAAGGTGATGATGATGATGAGGATGATGATGACGATGTTGATGATGTTGATGGTGATGATAATGATGTTGATGATGTTGATGGTGATGATGATGTTGATGGTGATGATGTTGATGTTGATGATGTTGATGGTGATGATGATGATGAAGGTGATGATGATGATGAGGATGAGGATGATGATGATGATTATGAGGATGATGATGATGATCAATGATGATGTTCATGATGATGATGATGATGATGATGATGTTCATGATGTTGATGGTGATGATGATGAGGATGATGATGCTGATGAGGATGATGTTGATGATGTTGATGGTGATGATGATGATGATGATGATGATGATGATGATGATGACGATGGTGATGATGATGATGATGATGAAGGTGATGACGATGGTGATGATGAAGTTGATGAAGATGATGATGATGAAGAAGATGAAGATGATGTTGATGGTGATGGTGATGGTGATGATTATGATGAGGATGAGGATGAGGATGATGATGAGGATGATGATTATGATGTTCATGATGTTGTTGGAGATGATGATGATGAGGATGATGATGATGATGATGATGAAGGTGATGATGAGGAGGATGATGATGATGATGTTAATTATGGTGATGATGATGGTGAAGATGATGATCATGTTGATGATGATGATGATGATGATGATGATGATGAAGGTGATGATGATGATGAGGATGACGATGACGATGAGGATGATGATCATGATGTTCATGATGTTGATGGTGATGATGATGATGACGGTGATGATGATGATCATGTTGATGATGATGATGATGATGATGATGATGATGAAGGTGATGATGATGATGAGGATGAAGATGATGATGTTCATGATGTTGATGGTGATGCGGATGATGACGGTGATGATGATGATCATGTTGATGATGATGATGAAGGTGGTGATGATGATGAGGATGACGATGACGATGAGGATGATGATGATGATGTTCATGATGTTGACGGTGATGATGAGGATGAGGATGATGATGATGATGAAGGTGATGATGATGATGAGGATGATGATGATGATGTTCATGATGTTGATGGTGATGATGATGATGAGGATGATGATGATCATGATGTTGATGATGTTGATGATGAGGATGATGATGATGATGTTGATAATGTTGATGGTGATGATGAATGATGATGAGGATGATGACGATGATGAAAGTGGTGATGATGATGAGGATGATGATGATGATGTTCATGATGTTCATGGTGATGATGATAATGAGGATGATGATGATGATGTTCATGATGTTGATGGTGATGATGATGATGAGGATGATGATGATGTTCATGATGTTCATGATGTTGATGATGAAGACAATGATGATGGTGTTGATGGTGATGATGATGAGGATGATGATGATGATGAATGATGATGAATGATGATGATGATGATGAGGATGATGAAGGTGATGATGATGATGATGATGATGTTCATGATGTTGACGGTGATGATGAGGATGAGGATGATGATGATGATGAAGGTGATGATGATGATGAGGATGATGATGATGATGTTCATGATGTTGATGGTGATGATGATGATGAGGATGATGTTCATGATGTTGATGATGATAAGGATGATGATGATGATTTTGATGATGTGGATGGTGATGATGATGATGAAGGTGAGGATGATGATGATGAATGATGATGATGACGATGATGATGATGATGTTCATGATGTTGATGGTGATGATGATGAGGATGATGATGATGATGTTCATGATGTAGATGGTGATGATGATGATGATGATGATGATGATGATGATGGCAATGATGGGAATGGTGATGATGATGATGATGATGATGAAGGTGATGATGATGATGGTTATGCCGATGGTGATGATGAAGGTGATGAAGATGATGATGATGATGAAGATGAAGATGATGTTGATGGTGATGGTGATGGTGATTATGAGGATGAGGATGGGGATGATGATGAGGATGATGATGATGATGTTCATGATGTTGTTGGAGATGATGATGATGAGGATGATGATGATGATGATGATGATGAAGGTGATGATGATGAGGATGATGATGATGATGTTCATGATGTTGATGGTGATGATGATGAGGATGATGATGAGGATGATGATGATGATGATGATGATGAAGGTGATGATGTTGAGGATGATGATGATGATGTTCATTATGTTGATGGTGATGATGATTATGAGGATGATGGTGATGAATGATGATGATGTTGATGGTGATGATGATGATGATGATGATGATGTTCATGATGTTAATGGTGATGATGATGAGGATGATGATGAGGATGATGATGATGATGTTCATGATGTTGATGGTGATGATGATGATGGCAATGATGGAAATGGTGATCATGATGACGACGACGATGGTGATGATGAAGGTGATGATGGTGATGATGATGATGATGATGAAGATGATGGTGATGATGATGATGATGATGATGATGATGATGATGATGATCATGATCATGATGTTTATGGTGATGATTATGATATGGATGATGAAGGTGATGATGATAGTGATGATGATGAGAATGACGACGATGGTGATAATGTTGATGATGATGATGATGGCAATGATGGTAATGGTGATGATGATGATGACGATGGTGATGATGAAGGTGATGATGGTGAAGATGAGGATGATGAAGATGAACATGATGAAGATGATAATGATGATCATGGCGATGTTGATGATTATGATGATGGTGATGATGATGTTCATGATGAGGAAGGTGATGACGATGAGGATGATGATGATGATGATGATGATGACAACGATGGTGATGACGATGATGTTCATGATGATGATGACGATGATGGTGATGATGATGTTCATGATGTTGATGATGAGGATGATGATGATGATGATGATGATGACAACGATGGTGATGACGATGATGTTCATGATGATGATGACGATGATGGTGATGATGATGTTCATGATGTCGATGATGATGATGATGATGGTTATGTTGAAGCTGAAGATGACGATGAGGATGAGGATGATGATAATGATGATGGCGATGGGGATGATGATGATGATGAGGAAGGTGATGATGATGATGATGATGATGATGATGATGACAATAGTGATGATGATGAAGATGATGAGGAAGGTGATGATGATGATGATGTTGATGACGATGATGGTGATGATGATGTTCATGATGTTGATGGTGATGATGATGATCATGAAGTTGAAGATGATGAGCATGTTAATGATGACATAAATTTATTAATCTATTAATGGTAGATAAATAAATTAAAGAATATTAATATTTAATTAAATAAAGTAATTCTCTAAAATAATAAATAAAATAAAGTTATATATAAATAAAAAATTATCTAATAATATTTTTTTAAATATAATATTAAAGTAAAATAATATTAAAAAAAATTAAGAAAAAGAGTGGAAAACATTATTATTTAAATATAATAATATAAATATTAATTAAAATTGTTATAAATAATAAAACAAAATTATATATATATTATTTAATTATAATTGTATAGTATAGTAATCAAATTTTTTATATTCATGGTGCATAAAGAGTCTAAGAATTATAAAATTAATATCTATCCATGATAGATATAGGTATTAAAAAACTAAGTATTTCAATATATTATAGTGTTAACAAGGTATTTTTTTTAATATTATGTTAATAAAATATTAATATATACTACTAATAATAGTAATTGTAATAGTAATAGTAATAGTAATAGTAATATTTTACTATGGTCCAAGGAGTAGGTGGGTGCTTGTTTAAAAAATAAAAAATATTAACATTTTAGTATATTTATTAATGATTTTTGTATGCACATAACGTGCACGCGTTTTGTTTCTCTATAATGCGCACGCGTTTTGTAGAATTAAATCGCGCTCATGTTTTATAAATTCAAAAATTTATTCCCTCCAAATGATAAGGCCGAGCCTCCACCCATGCTTTCATGGAATTCCTATGCCTATGTGTCTGCTTTGTACTTTGCTTCGGATTCAACATGCCTGTGCCTTGGAGTATGATAAACCATGGCAAATTCAACGTTATATCCATATTTTCAATATGCTCGTGTTTAGGGGTTCGTCTGATTATGCTGCACACCTTCATTTTTATGAGATTTTAGAAACAGATATGGTTTTTTTTGCAGATTCTAAATATGTAAATTTTAACAAGAATACATAATTTTTTCTATTTTTTTCTTATTTATCTTCTGTCATCACTCCTCAACTCAAAAAACACACTAGTAGTGTTTCGTCCATATCTCTTTCGTTTCTCAACCATTTAAAAAAAAAAATTGTATGGTGCACTAAAGAACACCAATCTCTACATGCTATAAAAAACCCATTTCCAAATAATTGCATTAAGACATTCAAATGTTGCACCCACAAATGATGTACCATTTTCGAGGTTTGATCTCTTAGATAATTAAAAAAAATAAAATTATTCTTTTATTATTGGAAAAATAGTCGTGCACTAGTCCTATATGTTCTCTATATGTATACTAATTTTCGTAAGTTTATTCCATCATTTAGACACTTAGACGCTGCACCCACAAAAACATATACCTTATAATTTGTCCAAAAAATTAAAAGTGCCCGTTAAAATTTATCTAACTTTATATAGTTAACAACATTTTCAATAGAAAAAAAATATATATTTGGAAAGGTCATTCAATTTCCTACATTTCTTGTTTTTTACTGATTGCAAGATTCGTTGTGTAAGTGTCTCAAAATATCCATGCAAGTTGATGGATGCCTGTTTTTTCAGTTTTTTATTGCATCTAACATGCCAAAAAGGTCCATCAACTTCTTGCACACACCCTATACCCTAATCTAGACCTAGTAATACCTTAACACTACTCTATCTTAGTCTAAATAGAATTATCCCCCAAATATTAACATGGTGTACCTATCCTAATATATGTTATATTAGACTATTGTACGCTACTTATCCTAATCTACCCTATTTTATTCCATCATTATCTTACACTAAAATACCCTTCCCTTTCCTACTTTGCTTAATCTATCATAACCTACTTGGCATAATCTACCATTGTTCTAACCTAAACTAACTTAGCCTATCTACCCTAACCTAAACCACCCTACTCTTCCCTAGTTAGCCTATCCCATTGCATCTTGTCAAACATTAACATATCCTAGCATAACCTACATTGCCTAATCTACTCTACACTTCCTTAGCACCGCCCTAGCTAATGTTATCCTACACTACCATAACAAACCTACCCTAATATATTATATTGTATATTTACCTACCATAACTAACCAAATGTACCCTAGACCACCCTTTTCTACTCTATTCTAAACTACCATAACCTACATAATCTAATCTACATTACCCTACCCTAAGATAATGTAATCTACCCTAATCTAGACCTAGTAATACCTTAGCATTACTCTATCTTAGTCTAAATAGAATTATCCCCCAAATATTGACATGGTGTACATATCCTAATATATCTTATATTAGACTAATGTATGCTAATTAGCGTGATTTACCCTACTTTATTCCATTGTTATATTACGCTAAACTACCCCTCCCTTTCCTACTTTGCTTAATCTATCATAACCTACTTGGACTAATATACCACTTTTCTAACCTAAACTAACTTTTCCTATCCACCCTAACTTAAACCGCCCTACTCTTCCCTAGTTAGCGTATCCCATTGCACCTTGTCAAACATTAACATATCCTAGCATAACCTACATTGTCTAATCTACTCTACACTTCCTTAGCACTTCCCTAACTAATGTTTTCATAGACTACCATAGGAAACCTAGCCTAATATACTATAGTGTATATTTACCTACCATAACTAACCAAATATACCCTAGACCACCCTACATAATATAATCTACCATGTCTTAGAGTATCGTTACATGTCTAATCTACTGTATCCTACTATAGACTATCCTACCATAGCCTAACCCAATGTATACAAAAATAGTACACCTTTCCATAAACTAACCTAACCTCTTATCCCACGTTGCATTTCATCACTTATCCTTCCTAATCTAATCTACTATAAGCTATCATACATAAACAAATATATCGTACCTTAGAGTAGCCTTTCCTACCTTACCTAATTTCTAGCCTAGATACCATAACTAATCCCATCATATAATAATGTAACAAATACTAACTTTAACTAACCTAACAAACTTTATCCCACCCTACATTTCCTAATCTACCTTACCACTACCCTAGCTTAACCTATCCTATATTACCTTGGACCACGTCTAACCTAGTAATCCTTATAATAAACTACCCCACCATATCTAAGCTAGTCTTGAATATCGTAGCTTGACCTAACCTAATATACTCTACACTAGATTTAACTCTACCCTACCACTACTAAAGCCTAGTGTACATAAAATTACCACCCTAAGCCCAACATGTTCTATCTCTAACCCACTTAACTGTATTGTCCCCCTCTAATTAAGCATCAAAAAACAACCGTTAACCTACTTAATTCCCATAGGTTCGAATGGGTACTACATGAGAGGGAATTGAGTAAGGGAATTCGATACTTAGAGAAGAACAAGACATTCATTCAGTGTCCAGTCATCAGTCAGATAAAATAACCCTTGTTTCTTTAGTCTTAAAAGTCAGCATTAAAATAGAATTGCATGCATTTAAAAGTGAAGCAAAAACCCTAAAAGTGACATTCAAACCCTAAAAGTACATGAGGCTCTATTTAAGAGGGTTATGAGACCAAAGAAGATATCTATTGTTATTGTTGATTGATTTTGGAGTTTCAAGCAGTAGCATACTGGACAGCCGCGATAGTTGGCAGTTGGAGACGATGTCTTGAGCTAGTGAGGGTTCAACAGTGATATATCTACCCTAGTATGTTATTGGGATAGATCATTGAGGTTTATCCATTGCATCCATCATATACTATCAAAGATCCAGCACATTCTGAAGGGTTATTAGTAGATCGATGTTTGTAGCCGCAAGTAGCATGGAAAACACAGAAGGATCCATTGGGACCACAAAACCCAGTATTTCATTTACATGTTAGGTTTCTCTATCTCAAGAGGCCTATCCTATAGTATGCAATGATTATCAGCCACCAGTTTTCTCACCTAGAGAAACTATCATCCAAACAGATCAGTTGGGGGCGTGAGAAGCATAACTACTAATCAATTCACTAGGGCACTTAGAGGCATCCAAACCTCTGCATGTTCCAAGCCATCTCTCTAGCATCAACAGATGGAGAAGCTCAGAAAATTTCATCCTGAATGAACCTCTCCTCCTACAAAAGCATCACCTTCAGTCTTGAGGGTTTTTATGGTACTACGGGGCAGTAACACTGGAGGAAAAGAGAATTTTGAGACCACCCATCCAGGTCCTTATGCATGCAGCTATCTGTAGAGTCATTATCGGCTAGAATATCAGTGGTAAGTGTTAATTTCTCTCTGCAAAACCCTAACCCCAATTCAGCTACATTTTAGGGCATTTTTGCATGGTTAGTTTGCATGCACACTTAATTTGCAAATTTATATGAGATTGATTGTACGATTCATCACTATCATGGAACATTAGAGAATATCAATATTTGGGATATTGCAGTGGTACCAGAGCATGTTAATTGCCAGCTATGGGCTTGAACATGAGAAGTAGATAAATACAGGAGATGACATTTTTGTAACCTATAGGAAAAGGGGTAGGTGCATAGAGGAATTTTAGGATATCCAACTAGAAGATACCAACTCAGACATGGACCCAACAGGTATACATGCTGACAAGGGAAAAGGAACAAGAGGAGGTGAGGATAGAATGGAGTTTCCCAACCTAGTAAGTGCATTGCAAGACTTAGACAAAGAGAAAAATGATGTACTTAATGCAATAAATAGATGATCAACAAAACTAGAACCAGGTAATAGCAGTACACCTCTCTCACCGGTAGATAGAGGTTATACAAGAAGTACTGGGAAACATGCATACACCAATATGCAGAACAGACCCTACATATATAACAGAACTTCTAGTAGGTCTACTACGCCTCACTTCTTGACAGATACAGTAGCAGGTGTAGTCATGTAGGAAGAGCCTAGTGAATACTTTGGGGCCTATTTGAAAGAATACAGGGACTTAGGGGATGAGCTTCATGGATCCATGTCTTTTCCAAATATTTGCAACATGAAGAGTAGGAACAGGCCGAGGAATTTCAACAAGGGATTCAATCATAACTATGAGTTGTAGAAAACCTTGAGCAGCTTTGCCATCCCAAAATTTGATGGGGATCATGAAGTTTTAGCGAGGATATGCGTTTAGAAGTTGGATACCTATTTCAAACTCAATCCCATGATAAACACAAATTCCATTAAATTGGCTATAGTTCACCCACATGGAGAGGCTCATGAGTGGTGGAACCACATATTAGTGACATTGGGTCACAACACCATCCACTCCTACAGTGAGTTCACTCAGAAACTCATGGAGCGGTTCAACAGGAAAGATCCAGAGATACATTTCAGAGAGTTGGAACAACTCAAGTAGACCGATAGCGCCGAGGCCTTATTCTTAGATTTCTAGAGGGTAGATTTTATGGTGACAAATATGTCATAGAGTAGTTTAACTATGTTGTTTACTGAGGCCTTGATAGAGCAACTGCGGGGGGGGTAAAATCCTAAAAACCATCCACTCTATAGGATTGCATCATCCAAACCAGATATCTCCAGGAATCAATCCAGAAGAACATGTTTCCACTCAAGGCCAAATTTTCGGTTAGGGACAAGGACGAGAAACGATTCCAGTAGGACTTACTGAAGAAAACATGGTTAGACAATGACACTTAGAAATACTTGAGACAGAAGAAATTGTGTTTTACTTGTTAGGAACCATGGGTTCCAGGATAGAGGTGTGCAGGAAAGGCCAAGGCTCACTACATAGTGGTATATTTAGATAGTGAAGGGGAGGAGTACGAGCAGGAAACAATAGAAGAATTGCGGGTAGCAGAGGAGGAGTCACTCCAGGGTGATACACCAAAGGGAGTTATTGATTTTTTCTTCCCTACCATACAATACCTTTCCTAATTTAACCTATCCTACATTATTCTATCCTACCTAATTGAATATACCTTCTTTTGAACTACCAATGCAAAATAATTTTCCAGTACCCTATAGTAGCCTTACCTACCTCACATAAAATTCTCTAATCCAAACAAGCATATCCTACATACCTAACTTAGTTTAATGTACACTAATGTAATATGTTCTCACATACACAATCCTACCATACCTTATCCCCTAGCTCATGAAATCAAACCTACCACTACCCTTGCTTAACCTTTCCATCCTTACACTAGAATACACATTTCAGTCTGCTCTATTTGAAATTAACGTACCCTAAGTAGCGAAATATACCCTACCCATCCCTAACCTAATCTAATTTTCCATAGCCTAGATTTAAGAAGGCCCTAACACTACTCTATCTTAGTATACATATAATTATCTCCCTAACCTTGACATGACCTATGTATCTTAGCATACCATATCTTATACTAACCTATCCTACTTAGCTTAATCTACCATACCTTATTCCACCATTATATTACCCTAAAGTACCATATCCTATCCTATTATAACTACTTTATCTAATATTCAATTTCCATAGCATTAACTACTTTATCCTACCTACCTCGATCTTCTGTACTCTAGACTAACTTACCCTACCTACCTAGCTTAAGCTAACCTAAACTAAAATAATACACTCTAACATACATAATCCTAACATATCTTAGCCCCTATGTTATATAATATAACATATAACTACCCTAGTGGAATATATCATTCCCTATCTGGAATACCTAGCCTATTCTACTCTATTCTAAACTATTGTAACCTACATAAACGAATCTACATTACCCTACTGTAAGATAGTGTAATATACCCTAATCTAGACCTAGTAATACCTTAACACTACTCTATATTAGTCTAAATAGAATTATCCCCCAAATATTAACATGGTGTACCTATCCTAATATATGTTATATTAGACTATTGTACGCTACTTATCCTAATCTACCCTATTTTATTCCATCATTATCTTACACTAAAATACCCTTCCCTTTCCTACTTTGCTTAATCTATCATAACCTACTTGGCATAATCTACCATTGTTCTAACCTAAACTAACTTAGCCTATCTACCCTAACCTAAACCACCCTACTCTTCCCTAGTTAGCCTATCCCATTGCATCTTGTCAAAAATTAACATATCCTAGCATAACCTACATTGCCTAATCTACTCTACACTTCCTTAGCACTGCCCTAGCTAATGTTATCCTACACTACCATAACAAACCTACCCTAATATATTATATTGTATATTTACCTACCATAACTAACCAAATATACCCTAGACCACCCTTTTCTACTCTATTCTAAACTACCATAACCTACATAATCTAATCTACATTACCATACCCTAAGATAATGTAATCTACCCTAATCTAGACCTAGTAATACCTTAGTATTACTCTATCTTAGTCTAAATAGAATTATCCCCCAAATATTGACATGGTGTACATATCCTAATATATCTTATATTAGACTAATGTATGCTAATTAGCGTGATTTACCCTACTTTATTCCATTGTTATCTTACACTAAACTACCCCTCCCTTTCCTACTTTGCCTAATCTATCATAACCTACTTGGAATAATATACCAATTTTCTAACCTAAACTAACTTTTCCTATCCACCCTAACTTAAACCGCCCTACTCTTCCCTAGTTATCGTATCCCATTGCACCTTGTCAAACATTAACATATCCTAGCATAACCTACATTGTCTAATCTACTCTACACTTCCTTAGCACTTCCCTAGCTAATGTTTTCATAGACTACCATAGGAAACCTAGCCTAATATACTATAGTGTATATTTACCTACCATAACTAACCAAATATACCCTAGACCACCCTACATAATATGATCTATCATGTCTTAGAGTATCGTTACATGTCTAATCTACTGTATCCTACTATAGACTATCCTACCATAGCCTAACCCAATGTATACAAAAATAGTACACCTTTCCATAAACTAACCTAACCTCTTATCCCACCTTGCATTTCATCACTTATCCTTCCTAATCTAATCTACTATAAGCTATCATACATAAACAAATATATCGTACCTTAGAGTAGCCTTTCCTACCTTACCTAATTTCTAGCCTAGATACTATAACTAATCCCATCATATAGTAATGTAACAAATACTAACTTTAACTAACCTAACAAACTTTATCCCACCCTACATTTCCTAATCTACCTTACCACTACCCTAGCTTAACCTATCCTATATTACCTTGGAACACGTCTAACCTAGTAATCCTTATAATAAACTACCCCACCATATCTAAGCTAGTCTAGAATATCGTAGCTTGACTTAAACTAATATACTCTACACTAGATTTAACTCTACCCTACCACTACTAAAGCCTAGTGTACATAAAATTACCACCCTAAGCCCAACATGTTCTATCTCTAACCCACTTAACTGTATTGTCCCCCTCTAATTAAGCATCAAAAAACAACCGCTAACCTACTTAATTCCCATAGGTTCGAATGGGTACTACATGAGAGGGAATTGAGTAAGGGCATTTGATACTTAGAGAAGAACAAGACATTCATTCAGTGTCCAGTCATCAGTCAGATAAAATAACCCTTTTTTCTTTAGTCTTAAAAGTCAGCATCAAAATAGAATTGCATGCATTTAAAAGTGAAGCAAAAACCCTAAAAGTGACACGCAAACCCTAAAAGTACATGAGGCTCTATTTAAGAGCGTTATGAGACCAAAGAAGATATCTATTGTTATTGTTGATTGATTTTGGAGTTTCGAGCAGTAGAATACTGCACAGCCGCGATAGTTGGCAGCTGGAGACGATGTCTTGAGCTAGTGAGGGTTCGAGAGTGATATATCTACCCTAGTATGTTATTGGGATAGATCATTGAGGTTTATCCATTGCATTCATCATATACTATCAAAGATCCAGTACATTCTGAAGGGTTATTAGTAGATCGATGTTTGTAGCCGCAAGTAGCATGGAAAACACATAAGGATTCATTGGGACCACAAAACCCAGTATTTCATCTACATGTTAGGTTTCTCTGTCTCAAGAGGCCTATCCTATAGCATGCAATGATTATCAGCCACCAGTTTTCTCACCTAGAGAAACTATCATCCAAACAGATCAGTTGGGGGTGTGAGAAGCATAACTACTAATCAATTCACTAGGGCACTTAGAGGCATCCAAACCTCTGCATGTGCCAAGCCATCTCTCCGGCATCAACAGATGGAGAAGCTTAGAAAATTTCATCCTGAATGAACCTCTCCTCCTACAAAAGCATCACCTTCAGTCTTGAGGGTTTTTATGGTAATACGGGGCAATAACACTGGAGGAAAAGAGCATTTTGAGACCACCCATCTAGATCCTTATGCATGCAGCTATCTCTAGAGTCATTATCAGCTAGAATATCAGTGGTAAGTGTTAATTTCTCTCTACAAAACCCTAACCCCAATTCAGCTACATTTTAGGGCATTTCTGCATGGTTAGTTTGCATGCACACTTAAATTGTAAATTTATATGAGATTGATTGTACGAGTCATCACTATCATAGAACATTAGAGAATATCAATATTTGGGATATTACAGTGGTACCAGAGCATGTTACTTGCCAGCTATGGGCTTGAACATGAGAAGTAGATAAATACAAGAGATGACACTTTTGTAACCTATAGGAAAAGGGGTAGGTACACAGAGGAATTTTAGGATATCCAACTAGAAGATACCAACTCAGACATGGACCCAACAGGTATACATGCTGACAAGGGAAAACGAACAAAAGGAGGTGAGGACATAATGGAGTTTCTCAACCTAGTAAGTGCATTGCAAGACTTAGACAAAGGGAAAAATGACGTACTTAATGCAATAAATAGATGATCAACAAAACTAGAACCAGGTAATAGCACTACACCTCTCTCACTGGTAGATAGAGGTTATACAAGCAGTACTGGGAAACATGCATACACCAATATGCAGAACAGACCCTACATATATAACAGAACTTCTCGTAGGTCTACTATGCCTCACTTCTTGGCAGATGCAGTAGCAGGTCTAGTCATGCAGGTAGAGCCTAGTGAACACTTTGGGGCCTATTTGAAAGAATATAGGGACTTAGGGGATAAGTTTCATGGAGCCATGTCTTTTTCAAATTTTTGCAACATGAAGAGTAGGAACAAGCCTAGGAATTTCAACAAGGGAGTTATTGATTTTCTCTTCCCTACTATACAATACCTTTCCTAATTTAACCTATCCTACATTATTCTATCCTACCTAATTGAATATACCTTCTTTTGAACTACCAATGCAAAATAATTTTCCAGTACCCTATAGTAGCCTTACCTACCTCACATAAAATTCTCTAATCCAAACAAGCATATCCTACATACCTAACTTAGTTTAATGTACACTAATGTAATATGTTCTCACATACACAATCCTACCATACCTTATCCCCTAGCTCATGAAATCAAACCTACCACTACCCTTGCTTAACCTTTCCATCCTTACACTAGAATACACATTTCAGTCTGCTCTATTCGAAATTAACGTACCCTAAGTAGCGAAATATACCCTACCCATCCCTAACCTAATCTAGTTTTCCATAGCCTAGATTTAAGAAGGCCCTAACACTACTATATCTTAGTATACATATAATTATCTCCCTAACCTTGACATGACCTACGTATATTAGCATACCATATCTTATACTAACCTATCCTACTTAGCTTAATCTACCATACCTTATTCCACCATTATATTACCCTAAAGTACCATATCCTATCCTATTATAACTACTTTATCTAATATTCAAGTTCCATAGCATTAACTACTTTATCCTACCTACCTCGATCTTCTGTACTCTAGACTAACTTACCCTACCTACCTAGCTTAACCTAACCTAAACTAAAATAATACACTCTAGCATACATAATCCTAACATATCTTAACCCCTATGTTATATAATATAACATATAACTACCCTAGTGGAATATATCATGCCCTATCTGGAATACCTAGCCTATTCTACTCTATTCTAAAGAATCGTAACCTAGATAACCCAATCTACATTACCCTACTATAAGATAGTGTAATATACCCTAATCTAGACCTAGTAATACCATAACACTAATTTATCTTACTCTAAATAGAATTATCCCCCAAATATTAACATGGTGTACCTATCCTAATATATGTTATATTAGACTATTGTACGCTACTTATCCTAATCTACCCTATTTTATTCCATCATTATCTTACACTAAAATACCCTTCCCTTTCCTACTTTCCTTAATCTATCATAACCTAAACTAACTTAGCCTATCTACCCTCACCTAAACCACCCTACTCTTCCCTAGTTAGCCTATCCCATTGCATCTTGTCAAACATTAACATATCCTAGCATAACCTACATTGCCTAATCTACTCTACACTTCCGTAGCACTGCCCTAGCTAATGTTACCCTACACTACCATAACAAAACTAGCCTAATATATTATATTGTATATTTACCTACCATAACTAACCAAATATACCGTAGACCACCCTTTTCTACTCTATTCTAAACTACCATAACCTACATAATCTAATCTACATTACCCTACCCTAAGATAATGTAATCTACCCTAATCTAGACCTAGTAATACCTTAGCATTACTCTATCTTAGTCCATATAGAATTATCCCCCAAATATTGGCATGGTGTACATATCCTAATATATCTTATATTAGACTAATGTATGATAATTAGCGTGATTTACCCTACTTTATTCCATTGTTATCTTACGCTAAACTACCCCTCCCTTTCCTACTTTTCTTAATCTATCATAACCTACTTGGACTAATATACCACTTTTCTAACCTAAACTAACTTTTCCTATCCACCCTAACTTAAACTGCCCTACTCTTCCCTAGTTAGCATATCCCATTGCACCTTGTCAAACATTAACATATCCTAGCATAACCTACATTGTCTAATCTACTCTACACTTCCTTAGCACTTCCCTAGCTAATGTTTTCATAGACTACCATAGGGAACCTAGCCTAATATACTATAGTGTATATTTACCTACCATAACTAACCAAATATACCCTAGACCGCCCTACATAATATAATCTATCATGTCTTAGAGTATCGTTACATGTCTAATCTACTATATCCTACTATAGACTATCCTACCATAGCCTAACCCAATGTATACGAAAATAGTACACCTTTCCATAAACTAACCTAACCTCTTATCCCACCTTGCATTTCATCACTTATCCTTCCTAATATAATCTACTATAAGCTATCATACATAAACAAATATATCATACCTTAGAGTAGCCTTTCCTACCTTACCTAATTTCTAGCCTAGATACCATAACTAATCCCATCATATAGTAATGTAACAAATACTAACTTTAACTAACCTAACAAACTTTATCCCACCCTACATTTCCTAATCTACCTTACCACTACCCTAGCTTAACCTATCCTATATTACCTTGGAACACGTCTAACCTAGTAATCCTTATAATAAACTACCCCACCATATCTAAGCTAGTCTAGAATATCATAGCTTGACTTAACCTAATATACTCTACACTAGATTTAACTCTACCCTACCACTACTAAATCCTAGTGTACATAAAATTACCACCCTAAGCCCAACATGTTCTATCTCTAACCCACTTAACTGTATTGTCCCCCTCTAATTAAGCATCAAAAAACAATCGCTAACCTACTTAATTCCGATAGGTTTGAATGGGTACTACATGAGAGAGAATTGAGTACGGGAATTTGATACTTAGAGAAGAACAATACATTCATTCAGTGTCCAGTCATCAGTCAGATAAAATTACCCTTGTTTCTTTAGTCTTAAAAGTCAGCATCAAAATAGAATTGCATGCATTTAAAAGTGAAGCAAAAACCCTAAAAGTGACATGCAAACCCTAAAAGTACATGAGGCTCTATTTAAGAGGGTTATGAGACCAAAGAAGATATCTATTGTTATTGTTGATTGATTTTGGAGTTTCGAGCAGTAGCATACTGCATAGCCGCGATAGTTGGCAGTTGGAGACGATGTCTTGAGCTAGTGAGGGTTCAATAGTGATATATCTACCCTAGTCTGTTATTGGGATAGATCATTGAGGTTTATCCATTGCATCCATCATATACTATCAAAGATCCAGCACATTCTGAAGGGTTATTAGTAGATTGATGCTTGTAGCCACAAGTAACATGGAAAACACAGAAGGATTCATTGGGACCACAAAACCCAGTATTTCATCTACATGTTAGCTTTCTCTTTCTCAAGAGGCCTATCCTATAGTATGCAATTATTATTAGCCATCAGTTTTCTCACCTAGAGAAACTATCATCCAAACAGATCAGTTGGGGGCATGAGAAGCATAACTGCTAATCAATTCACTAGGGCACTTAGAGGCATCCAAACCTCTGCATGTGCCAAGCCATCTCTGCGGCATCAACAGATGGAGAAGCTCAGAAAATTTCATCCCGAATGAACCTCTCCTCCTACAAAAGCATCACCTTCAATCTTGAGGGTTTTTATGGTACTACGGGGTAGTAACACTGGAGGAAAAGAGCATTTTTAGACCACCCATCCAGATACTTATGCATGTAGCTATCTCTAGAGTCATTATCAGCTAGAATATCAGTGGTAAGTGTTAATTTCTCTCTGTAAAACCCTAACCCTAATTCAGCTACATTTTAGGGCATTTCTGCATGGTTAGTTTGCATGCATACTTAATTTGCAAATTTATATGAGATTGATTGTACGAGTCATCACTATCATAGAACATTAGAGAATATCAATATTTGGGATATTACAGTGGTACCAGAGCATGTTACTTGCCAGCTATGGGCTTGAACATGAGAAGTAGATAAATACAGGAGATGACACTTTTGTAACCTATAGGAAAAGGGGTAGGTACACAGTGGAATTTTTGGATATCCAACTAGAAGATACCAACTCAGACATGGACCCAACAGGTATACATGCTGACAAGGGAAAAGGAACAAGAGGAGGTGAGGACAGAATGGATTTTCTGAACCTAGTAAGTGCATTGCAAGACTTAGACAAAGGGAAAAATGACGTACTTAATGCAATAAATAGATGGTCAACAAAACTAGAACCAGGTAATAGCAGTACACCTCTCTCACCGGTAGATAGAGGTTATACAAGCAGTACTGGGAAACATGCATACACCAATATGCAGAACAGACCCTACATATATAACATAACTTATAGTAGGTCTACTATGCCTCACTTCTTGGCAGATGCAGTAGCAGGTCTAGTCATGTAGGTAGAGCCTAGTGAACACTTTGGGGCCTATTTGAAAGAATACAGGGACTTAGGGGATGAGTTTCATGGAGCCATGTCTTTTTCAAATTTTTGCAACATGAAGAGTAGGAACAGGCCTAGGAATTTCAACAAGGGATTCAATCATAACTATGAGTTGTAGAAAACCTTGAGCAGCTTTACCATCCCAAACTTTGATGGGGCTCGTGAAGTTTCAATGAGGATATGCGTTTAGAAGTTGGATACCTATTTCAAACTCAATACCATGATAGACACAAATTCCATTAAATTGGTTATAGTTCACCCACATGGAGAGGCCCATGAGTGGTGGTACCACATATTAGTGACATTGGGTCACAACACCATCCACTCCTACAGTGAGTTCACTCAGAAAATCATGGAGCGGTTCAATAGGAAAGATCCAAAGATACATTTCAGAGAGTTGGATCAACTCAAGTCGATCGGTAGCAGCGAGGCCTTATTCTTAGAGTTCTAGAGGGTAGATTTTATGGTGACAAATATGTCATAGAGTAGTTTAACTATGCTGTTTACTGAGGCCTTGATAGAGCAACTGCGGGGGTGGGTAAAATCCTAAAAACCCTTCACTCTATAGGATTGCATCAGCCAAACCAGATATCTCCAGGAATCAGTCCAGAAGAACATGTTTCCACTCAAGGCCAAATTTTTGGTTAGGGACAAGGACGAGAAACGATTCCAGTAGGACTTACTGAAGAAAACATGGTTAGACAATGACACTTACAAAGACTTGAGACGGAAGAAATTGTGTTTTACTTTTTAGGAACCATGGGTTCCAGGACAGAGGTGTGCAGGAAAGGCCAAGGCTCACTACATAGAGGTATATTTAGACAGTGAAGGGGAGGAGTACGAGAAGGAAACAATAGAAGAATTGCGAGCAGCAGAGGAGGAGTCACTCCAGGGTGATACACCAAAGGGAGTTATTGATTTTTTCTTCCCTACCATACAATACCTTTCCTAATTTAACCTATCCTACATTATTCTATCCTACCTAATTGAATATACCTTCTTTTGAACTACCAATGTAAAATAATTTTCTAGTACCCTATATTAGCCTTACCTACCTCACATAAAATTCTCTAATCCAAACTAGCATATCCTACATACCTAACTTAGCTTAATGTACACTAATGTAATATGCTCTCACCTACACAATCCTACCAAAGCTTATCCCCTAGCTCATGAAATCAAACCTACCACTACCCTTGCTTAACCTTTCCATCCTTACACTAGAATACACATTTCAGTCTGCTCTATTCGAAATTAACGTACTCTAAGTAATGAAATATACCCTACCCATCCCTAACCTAATCTAATTTTCCATAGCCTAGATTTAATAAGGCCCTAACACTACTCTATCTTAGTATACATATAATTATCTCCCTAACCTTGACATGACCTACGTATCTTAGCATACCATATCTTATACTAACCTATCCTACTTAGCTTAATCTACCATACCTTATTCCACCATTATATTACCCTAAAGTACCATATCCTATCCTATTACAACTACTTTATCTAATATTCAATTTCCATAGCATTAACTACTTTATCCTACCTACCTCGATCTTCCGTACTCTAGACTAACTTACCCTACCTACCTAGCTTAACCTAACCTAAACTAAAATAATACACTCTAACATAGATAATCCTAACATATATTAGCCCCTATGTTATATAATATAACATATAACAACCCTAGTGGAATATATCATGCCCTATCTAGAATACCTAGACTATTCTACTCTATTCTAAACTATCGTAACCTACATAACCTAATCTACATTACCCTACTGTAAGATAGTGTAATATACCCTAATCTAGACCTAGTAATACCTTAACACTACTCTATCTTAGTCTAAATATAATTATCCCCCAAATATTAACATGGTGTACCTATCCTAATATATGTTATATTAGACTATTGTACGCTACTTATCCTAATCTACCCTATTTTATTCCATCATTATCTTACACTAAAATACCCTTCCCTTTCCTACTTTGCTTAATCTATCATAACCTACTTGGCATAATCTACCATTGTTCTAACCTAAACTAACTTAGCCTATCTACCCTAACCTAAACCATCCTACTTTTCCCTAGTTAGCCTATCCCATTGCATCTTGTCAAACATTAACATATCCTAGCATAACCTACATTGCCTAGTCTACTCTACACTTCCTTATCACTGCCCTAGCTAATGTTATCCAACACTACCATAACAAACCTAGCCTAATATATTATATTGTATATTTACCTACCATAACTAACCAAATATACCCTATACCACCCTTTTCTACTCTATTCTAAACTACCATAACCTACATAATCTAATCTACATTACCCTACCCTAAGATAATGTAATCTACCCTAATCTAGAACTAGTAATACCTTAGCATTACTCTATCTTAGTCTAAATAGAATTATGCCCCAAATATTGACATGGTGTACATATCCTAATATATCTTATATTAGACTAATGTATGCTAATTAGCATGATTTACCCTACTTTATTCCATTGTTATCTTACGCTAAACTACCCCTCCCTTTCCTACTTTGCTTAATCTATCATAACCTACTTGGACTAATATACCACTTTTCTAACCTAAACTAGCTTTTCCTATCCACCCTAACTTAAACCGCCCTACTCTTCCCTAGTTAGCATACCCCATTGCACCTTGTCAAACATTAACATATCCTAGCATAACCTACATTGTCCAATCTACTCTACACTTCCTTAGCACTTCCCTAGCTAATGTTTTCATAGACTACCATAGGAAACCTAGCCTAATATACTATAGTGTATATTTAGCTACCATAACTAACCAAATATACCCTAGACCGCCCTACATAATATAATCTATCATGTCTTAGAGTATCGTTACATGTCTAATCTACTGTATCCTACTATAGACTATCCTACCATAGCCTAACCCAATGTATACGAAAATAGTACACCTTTCCATAAACTAACTTAACCTCTTATCCCACCTTGCATTTCATCACTTATCCTTCCTAATCTAATCTACTATAAGCTATCATACATAAACAAATATATCATACCTTGGAGTAGCCTTTCCTACCTTACCTAATTTCTAGCCTAGATACCATAACTAATCCCATCATATAGTAATGTAACAAATACTAACTTTAACTAACCTAACAAACTTTATCCCACCCTACATTTCCTAATCTACCTTACCACTACCCTAGCTTAACCTATCCTATATTACCTTGGAACACGTCTAACCTAGTAATCCTTATAATAAACTACCCCACCATATCTAAGCTAGTCTAGAATATCGTAGCTTGACTTAAACTAATATACTCTACACTAGATTTAACTCTACCCTACCACTACTAAAGCCTAGTGTACATAAAATTACCACCCTAAGCCCAACATGTTCTATCTCTAACCCACTTAACTGTATTGTCCCCCTCTAATTAAGCATCAAAAAACAACCGCTAACCTACTTAATTCCCATAGGTACGAATGGGTACTACATGAGAGGGAATTGAGTAAGGGCATTTGATACTTAGAGAAGAACAAGACATTCATTCAGTGTCCAGTCATCAATCAGATAAAATAACCCTTGTTTCTTTAGTCTTAAAAGTCGGGATCAAAATAGAATTGCATGCATTTAAAAGTGAAGCAAAAACCCTAAAAGTGACATGCAAACCCTAAAAGTACATGAGGCTCTATTTAAGAGGGTTATGAGACCAAAGAAGATATCTATTGTTATTGTTGATTGATTTTGGAGTTTCGAGCAGTAGCATACTGCACAGCCACGATAGTTGGCAATTGGAGACGATGTCTTGAGCTAGTGAGGGTTCAACAGTGATATATCTACCCTAGTATGTTATTGGGATAGATCATCGAGGTTTATCCATTGCATCCATCATATACTATCAAAGATCCAGCACATTCTGAAGGGTTATTAGTAGATCGATGTTTGTAGCCGCAAGTAGCATGGGAAACATAGAAGGATTCATTGGGACCACAAAACCCAGTATTTCATCTACATGTTAGCTTTCTCTTTCTCAAGTGGCCTATCCTATAGTATGCAATGATTATCAGCCATCAGTTTTCTCACCTAGAGAAACTATCATCCAAACAGATCAGTTGGGGGCGTGAGAAGCATAACTGCTAATCAATTCACTAGAGTACTTAGAGGCATCCAAACCTCTGCATGTGCCAAGCCATCTCTGCGGAATCAACAGATGGAGAAGCTTAGAAAATTTCATCCTGAGTGAACCTCTCCTCCTACAAAAGCATCACCTTCAGTCTTGACGGTTTTTATGGTACTACGGGGTAGTAACACTGGAGGAAAAGAGCATTTTTAGACCACCCATCCAGATCCTTATGCATGCAGCTATCTCTAGAGTCATTATCAGCTAGAATATTAGTGGTAATTGTTAATTTCTCTCTGCAAAACCCTAACCCTAATTCAGCTACATTTTAGGGCATTTCTACATGGTTAGTTTGCATGCACACTTAATTTGCAAATTTATATGAGATTGATTGTACGAGTCATCACTATCATAGAACATTAGAGAATATCAATATTTGGGATATTACAGTGGTACCGGAGCATGTTACTTGCCAGCTATGGGCTTGAACATGAGAAGTAGATAAATACAGGAGATGACACTTTTGTAACCTATAGGAAAAGGAGTAGGTACATAGAGGAATTTTAGGATATCCGACTAGAAGATACCAACTCAGACATGGACCCAACAGGTATACACGCTGACAAGGGAAAAGGAACAAGAGCAGGTGAGGACAAAATGGAGTTTCTCAACCTAGTAAGCGCATTGCAAGACTTAGACAAAGGGAAAAATGATGTACTTAATGGAATAAATAGATGATCAACAAAACTAGAACCAGGTAATAGCAGTACACCTCTCTCACCGGTAGATAGAGGTTATACAAGCAGTACTGGGAAACATGCATACACCAATATGCAGAACAGACCCTACATATATAACAGAACTTCTAGTAGGTCTACTATGCCTCACTTCTTGGAAGATGCAGTAGCAGGTCTAGTCATGTAGGTAGAGCCTAGTGAACACTTTAGGGACAAGGACGAGAAACGATTCCAGAAGAACATGTTTCCACTCAAGGCCAAATTTTCGGTTAGGGACAAGGACGAGAAACGATTCCAGTAGGACTTACTGAAGAAAACATGGTTAGACAATGACACTTAGAAAGACTTGGGACAGAAGAAATTGTGTTTTACTTGTTAGGAACCATGGGTTCCAGGACAGAGGTGTGCAGGAAAGGCCAAGGCTCACTACATAGAGGTATATTTAGACAGTGAAGGGGAGGAGTACGAGCAGGAAACAATAGAAGAATTGCGGGCAGCAGAAGAGGAGTCACTCCAAGGTGATACACCAAAGGGAGTTATTGATTTTTTCTTCCCTACCATACAATACCTTTCCTAATTTAACCTACCCTACATTATTCTATCCTACCTAATTGAATATACCTTCTTTTGAACTACCAATGCAAAATAATTTTCCAGTACCCTATAGTAGCCTTACCTACCTCACATAAAATTCTCTAATCCAAACTAGCATATCCTACATACCTAAATTAGTTTAATGTACACTAATGTAATATGCTCTCACATACACAATCCTACCATACCTTATCCCCTAGCTCATGAAATCAAACCTACCACTACCCTTACTTAACCTTTCCATCCTTACACTAGAATACACATTTCAGTCTGCTCTATTCGAAATTAACGTACCCTAAGTAACAAAATATACCCTACCCATCCCTAACCTAATCTAATTTTCCATAGCCTAGATTTAATAAGGCCCTAACACTACTCTATCTTAGTATACATATAATTATCTCCCTAACCTTGACATGACCTACGTATCTTAGCATACCATATCTTATACTAACCTATCCTACTTAGCTTAATCCACCATACCTTATTCCACCATTATATTACCCTAAAGTACCATATCCTATCCTATTATAACTACTTTATCTAATATTCAATTTCCATAGCATTAACTACTTTATCCTACCTACCTCGATCTTCTGTACTCTAGACTAACTTACCCTACCTACCTAGCTTAACCTAACCTAAACTAAAATAATACACTCTAACATACATAATCCTAACATATCTTAGCCCCTATGTTATATAATATAACATATAACTACCCTAGTGGAATATATCATGCCCTATCTGGAATACCTAGACTATTCTACTCTATTCTAAACTATCGTAACCTACATAACCTAATCTACATTACCCTACTGTAAGATAGTGTAATATACCCTAATCTAGACCTAGTAATACCTTAACACTACTCTATCTTAGTCTAAATATAATTATCCCCCAAATATTAACATGGTGTACCTATCCTAATATATGTTATATTAGACTATTGTACGCTACTTATCCTAATCTACCCTATTTTATTCCATCATTATCTTACACTAAAATACCCTTCCCTTTCCTACTTTGCTTAATGTATCATAACCTACCTGGCATAATCTACCATTGTTCTAACCTAAACTAACTTAGCCTATCTACCCTAACCTAAACCACCCTACTCTTCCCTAGTTAGACTATCCCATTGCATCTTGTCAAACATTAACATATCCTAGCATAACCTACATTGCCTAATCTACTCTACACTTCCTTATCACTGCCCTAGCTAATGTTATCCTACACTACCATAACAAACCTAGCCTAATATATTATATTGTATATTTACCTACCATAACTAACCAAATATACCCTAGACCACCCTTTTCTACTCTATTCTAAACTACCATAACCTACATAATCTAATCTACATTACCCTACCCTAAGATAATGTAATCTACCCTAATCTAGACCTAGTAATACCTTAGCATTACTCTATTTTAGTCTAAATAGAATTATCCCCCAAATATTGACATGGTGTACATATCCTAATATATCTTATATTAGACTAATGTATGCTAATTAGCATGATTTACCCTACTTTATTCCATTGTTATCTTACGCTAAACTACCCCTCCCTTTCCTACTTTGCTTAATCTATCATAATCTACTTGGACTAATCTACCACTTTTCTAACCTAAACTAGCTTTTCCTATCCACCCTAACTTAAACTGCCCTACTCTTCCTAGTTAGCGTATCCCATTGCACCTTGTCAAACATTAACATATCCTAGCATAACCTACATTGTCTAATCTACTCTACACTTCCTTAGCACTTCCCTAGCTAATGTTTTCATAGACTACCATAGGAAACCTAGCCTAATATACTATAGTGTATATTTACCTACCATAACTAACCAAATATACCCTAGACCGCCCTACATAATATAATCTATCATGTCTTAGAGTATCGTTACATGTCTAATCTACTGTATCCTACTATAGACTATCCTACCATAGCCTAACCCAATGTATACGAAAATAGTACACCTTTCCATAAACTAACCTAACCTCTTATCCCACCTTGCATTTCATCACTTATCCTTCCTAATCTAATCTACTATAAGCTATCATACATAAACAAATATATCGTACCTTAGAGTAGCCTTTCCTACCTTACCTAATTTCTACCCTAGATACCATAACTAATCCCATAATATAGTAATGTAACAAATACTAACTTTAACTAACCTAACAAACTTTATCCCACCCTACATTTCCTAATCTACCTTACCACTACCCTAGCTTAACCTATCCTATATTACCTTGGAACACGTCTAACCTAGTAATCCTTATAATAAACTACCCCACCATATCTAAGCTAGTCTAGAATATCGTAGCTTGACTTAACCTAATATACTCTACACTACATTTAACTCTACCCTACCACTACTAAAGCCTAGTGTACATAAAATTACCACCCTAATCCCAACATGTTCTCTCTCTAACCCACTTAACTGTATTGTCCCACTCTAATTAAGCATCAAAAAACAACCGCTAACCTACTTAATTCCCATAGGTTTGAATGGGTACTACATGAGAGGGAATTGAGTAAGGGCATTTGATACTTAGAGAAGAACAAGACAATCATTCAGTGTCCAGTCATCACTCAGATAAAATAACCCTTGTTTCTTTAGTCTTAAAAGTCAACATCAAAATAGAATTGCATGCATTTAAAAGTGAAGCAAAAACCCTAAAAGTGACATGCAAACCCTAAAAGTACATGAGGCTCTATTTAAGAGGGTTATGAGACCAAAGAAGATATCTATTGTTATTGTTGATTGATTTTGGAGTTTCAAGCAGTAGCATACTGCACAGCCGCGATAGTTGGCAGTTGGAGACGATGTCTTAAGCTAGTGAGGGTTCAACAGTGATATATCTACCCTAGTATGTTATTGGGATAGATCATTGAGGTTTATCCATTTCATCCATCATATACTATCAAAGATACAGCACATTCTGAAGGGTTATTAGTAGATCGATGTTTGTAGCCGCAAGTAGCATGGGAAACACAGAAGGATTCATTGGGACCACAAAACCCAGTATTTCATCTACATGTTAGCTTTCTCTTTCTCAAGAGGCCTAGCCTATAGTATGCAATGATTATCAGCCATCAGTTTTCTCACCTAGAGAAACTATCATCCAAACAGATCAGTTGGGGGCGTGAGAAGAATAACTGCTAATCATTTCACTAGGGTACTTGGAGGCATCCAAACCTCTGCATGTGCCAAGCCATCTCTCCGGCATCAACAGATGGAGAAGCTTAGAAAATTTCATCCTGAGTGAACCTCTCCTACAAAAGCATCACCTTCAGTCTTGACGGTTTTTATGGTACTACGGGGCAGTAACACTGGAGGAAAAGAGCATTTTTAGACCACCCATCCAGATCCTTATGCATGCATCTATCCCTAGAGTCATTATCAGCTAGAATATTAGTGGTAAGTGTTAATTTCTCTCTGGAAAACCCTAACCCTAATTCAGCTACATTTTAGGGCATTTCTACATGGTTAGTTTGCATGCACACTTAATTTGCAAATTTATATGAGATTGATTGTACGAGTCATCACTATCATAGAACATTAGAGAATATCAATATTTGGGATATTACAGTGGTACCAGAGCATGTTACTTGCCATCTATGGGCTTGAACATGAGAAGTAGATAAATACAGGAGATGACACTTTTGTAACCTATAGGAAAAGGAGTAGGTACACAGAGGAATTTTAGGATATCCGACTAGAAGATACCAACTCAGACATGGACCCAATAGGTATACATGCTGACAAGGGAAAAGGAACAAGAGGAGGTGAGGACAGAATGGAGTTTCTCAACCTAGTAAGCGCATTGGAAGACTTAGACAAAGGGAAAAATGATGTACTTAATGGAATAAATAGATGATCAACAAAACTAGAACTAGGTAATAGCAGTACACCTCTCTCACCGGTAGATAGAGGTTATACAAGCAGTACTGGGAAACATGCATACACCAATATGCAGAACAGACCCTACATATATAACAGAACTTCTAGTAGGTCTACTATGCCTCACTTCTTAGCAGATGCAGTAGCAGGTCTAGTCATGTAGGTAGAGCCTAGTGAACACTTTAGGGCCTATTTGAAAGAATACAGGGACTTAGGGGATGAGTTTCATGGAGCCATGTTTGTTTCAAATTTTTGCAACATGAAGAGTAGGAACATGCCTAGGAATTTCAATAAGGGATTCAATCATAACTATGAGTTGTAGAAAACCTTGAGCAGCTTTACCATCCCAAACTTTGATGGGGCTCATGAAGTTTCAGCGAGGATATGCGTTTAGAAGTTGGATACCTATTTCAAACTAAATCCCATGATAGACACAAATTCCATTAAATTGGCTATAGTTCACCCACATGGAGAGGCTCATGAGTGGTGGTACCACATATTAGTGACATTGGGTCACAACACATCCACTCCTATAGTGAGTTCACTTAGAAACTCATGGAGCGGTTCAACAGGAAAGATCCAGAGATACATTTCAGAGAGTTGGATCAACTCAAGTAGACCGGTAGTGCCGAGGCCTTATTCTTAGAGTTCTAGAGGGTAGATTTTATGGTGACAAATATGTCATAGAGTAGTTTAACTATGTTGTTTACTGAGGCCTTGATAGAGCCACTGCGGGGGTGGGAAAAATCCTAAAAACCCTCCACTCTATAGGATTGCATCAGCCAAACCAGATATCTCCAGGAATCAGTCTAGAAGAACATGTTTCCACTCAAGGCCAAATTTTCGGTTAGGGAAAAGGACGAGAAACGATTCCAGTAGGACTTACTGAAGAAAACATGGTTAGACAATGACACTTAGAAAGACTTGAGACGGAAGAAATTGTGTTTTACTTGTTAGGAACCATGGGTTCCAGGATAGAGGTGTGTAGGAAAGGCCAAGGCTCACTACATAGAGGTATATTTAGACAGTGAAGGGGAGGAGTACGAGCAGGAAACAATAGAAGAATTGCGGGCAGCAGAGGAGGAGTCACTCCAGGGTGATACACCAAAGGGAGTTATTGATACACTATCTGGAGTACCTAGATTCCATACTCTCAGGGTCAAGGAAGTAGTACAGGGCTACAAAGTGGGAGTATTGATTGATGGCAGAGCAACCCACAATTTCATTGATGCATCTTGGGTAGCCAAGAGGGGTATTCCGAGAGAGAAGTTTGAGGGATTTATTGTAGCAGTAGCCAAAAAATCTAGCATGGAGTGCAATTATTGGAGTCCAAAACTGAATGTCACATTATGAAAATACCAGATGAGAGATTCATTTTATGTAGTGGATGTGACAGATACACATGTAGTATTAGGCGTTCAATGGATTTATTCAATAGGGAAATATACTATCGACTGTCGAGCAATGGAAATGGAATTCCAGGGACCAGATGAGAAACGGGTAGTTTTGAGGGGCATGAACACTTATTCCCCAAAACCCATCTCTTCACAAAGAATGCAGGCAAGGCTTAGGCATGATGACATAAAATGGTCTGCATAATGTTTTGTCACCTTTAGAAAATCTCTAGAGAAAAACACCCAACACCCAACAGATATTCAGGCCTTATTGTAGAAGCACAAAAAGGTATTTTGAGACCTTCCAACAAGTAGAATGCCAGACAAGGGATTTGAGCACATCATTAAGCTGGATAAGGGGACACAAGAAGTCATCACCACTCCTTACCGGTATCCCAAAATATATAAGGATGAGATTGAGAAGACGACCAAGGAATTACTAGAGCTAGGATATATTCAACCCACTTCTATTCCCTTTGCATCATTAGTGGTATTAGTTAGGAAGAAGGATGGAACACTGCGAATGTGCATAAATTAAAGAGCACTCAAAAAAAGACCATAAAAAATAGGTATCACATTCCCAGGATTGATGAAATCATGGACAAGCTACGGGGTGCCAAATACTTTTCAGAGATCGATCTTCACTCAAGGTACCACTAGACCTTAGTAAGGGATCAAGACATTTCTAAAATAGCTTTTCGTTGGGACTATGGTCACTATGTGTTCTTGGTCATTCCTTTCAGACTCACCAATGATACATCCACCTTCCAGTCATGCATGAACCATACATTCAAAGCTTAGTTACATAAGTATTTTCTAGTATTCTTTTATGATATTTTGATTTACAGCAAAATGTGGGAGGAACATCTAAAAAATTAAGACGAAGTATTGAGCATTCTAGAAGAGCGCTTCCTTTACGCGAAGATGTCTAAGTGTGAATTTAGCATGAAGGAGATGTGGTATCTAGGGCACATCATCAGTGCAGAAGGGGTACAGGTTCTTATGGATAAAATCTGAGCTATCATAGATTGGCCCACGCCAAAAAGAGTCACAGAACTAAAAGGATTCTTGGGCCTTTCTCCCAATTTTTTGCACCACTCACTAATCTCATAAAGAAGGGGGCCTTCACCTTGACAAAAATAGCACAGAAAACCTTTTAGGAGATGAAATTCATCATGAGTTCTTGCCCGGTTTTAGCGCTACCAGACTTCTCACAGCCATTTGTAGTAGAATGTGATGCATCTGGGGAAGGGCTAGGGGCATTACTAATGCAAAACCATCACCCAATTGCATTCTAGAGTAGAAAACTAAAAAACTATGAGTGCCTCTACTCCATATATGATAAGGAGATGATATCCATCTTACATTCTCTTACTAAATTCAGACAGTACCTAGTGGGAAACAAGTTCAAAATCAAGATAGATCATAATAGCCTCAAGTACTTCTTGGAGAAGAAGGAGCTGAATGAGCACCAACAGAAATGGGGCAGCAAGGTGCAAGCCTAGGATTTTGAGATAGAGTATGTGAAGGGTAAAAAAAACAATATAGTAGCTGATGCATTATCCAAATGACCTACTTCGTTATCTCTCATGAGTATATCCACAGATTGGAGGTCTCTTCTCTTAGTGGAGTATTCCAAAAATAAATTTGATTGCAAATTAGTGGATGGATAGATTCAAGATGATAGGTACATAATTATTGATGACATCATCTATTATAAGAGCAGGATATACCTCATCCCAGAATCAGCCTTTAAAAAGAAGATCATATAGGAATCACATGAATCTCCATCATTAGGACATCAAGGCTTCTTTAATACCTATAGTTAGATCCGAGAGAGGTTCTCATGGAACGATCTCAAGGGGGAGGTTATGCAGCACATGTGGGAATGCAACATTTGTTAGTAGAACAAGGTCAAGCACATCCATCCAGGAGGGTTACTTCAGCCACTACCAATTCCAGAACAGAAGTGGGAAAGTATCTCCATGGAATTTATTACAGGGTTTCACAAGGTCCAAGGGAGAGTTTTCTTATATTTCATGGTTGGTCGACTAATCAAATTCAACCATTCATTTTATATCTCATCCAATTACTCTGCACCCCAGGTAGCAGAGTTATTTTTTAGAGAGGTCTTTAGATTACATGGGCTACCCAAGACCATTGTCAATGATCAGGATAGTAAATTTACCAATGCCTTCTGTTGGGAGCTATTAATATTGGTAAGGGACAGAACGCACTACAAGTATGAGCTCTCACATTTAAAGCAACAGACAGATCAAGATTTTTGACAAGTGGGTTGAAGGGAATCTACCCAATTATGTAGTAGGGAAAAAGAGGACATGGATTAAGTGGCTACACTTAGAGAAATACTGCTACAATACCACCTACCATATCTCAATCTATATGACACCTTTTAAAGCATTGTATGGCTATGAGGAACTAAGCTTTGTAGATCTAGCTTTTGGAGACAACAAAGCACCCAAGGTCAAATATTGGATACAAGACAGTTAGGATATCCTTAAGATCCTAAGAGAGAACTTTGAGGTAGCAAAAAATCATTAGAAATTATACGTAGATAGACACAAGGTTGAGAGAAGCTTTGAGGTAGGAGATATGGTATATTTACGGCTATAACCATACATGAAGTATTCCCTCAAGAATAAAGGAGTAGAAAAACTAAAACCTCACTTCTATGGTCCTTACAAGGTAATTTAAAAGGTTGGAGAGGTGGCTTATGAGCTAGAACTCCCAAAGGAAAGAATTACTCACAATGTATTTCATGTGTCTAGACTCAAGAAAACATTAGGAAAACACATTGCTCCATCTAGTGAGTTACCTCCCTTAGATGATGAAGGACTACTCATACTGATTCGAGAGAATATCCTATAGGTGCAAGAAAGGAAGCTTTGAAACAGAGTGATTTGAGAGTATATGGTGAAATGGAAGGAATTACCTATGGAGGATGCCACATGGGAAGGAGAGAAGGTATTGCAATATCCTAGTTTGCAGTTGCTTGAGGACAAGCAATTTCAAGCATCCAAAAACACTCGCTAACCTACTTAATTCCCATAGGTTCGAGCGGGTATAACATGAGAGAGAATTGACTAAAGGCATTTGATACTTAGAGCAAAACAAGAAATTCATTTAGTGTCAAGGCATTGGTCAAATAAAATAAGCATTGTTTCTTTAGGCTTAAAATTCAACATCAAAATAGAATTGCATGCAAGGAAAAGTGAAGCAGAAACACTAAAAGCGACATGCAAACCCTAAACGTACATGACACTCTATTTAAGAGGGTTATGCGACCAAAGAATATATCTATTGTTATTGTTGATTAATTTCAAAGTTTCGAGCAATAGCACAACGTGCTATCGCGACAGTTGGGGTTGAAGATGATGTCTTCAACTAGCGAGGGTTCGACAGTGATATATCTTCCCTAGTCTCTTATTGGGATAGATCATCAAGGTTTATCCATTACATCCATCATAAACTATAGTATTTAGAGATCCAACACATTCTGAAGGGTTATTAGCATATCCATGTTTGCAGCCAAAAGTAGCAAGGAAAACACAGAAGGATTCGCTGGGACCAAAAAACCCAGTCTTTCCTCCACATGTTAGCTTCCTCTTCCTCAACAGGACTATACTATGGTATGCAGTGATTGTCAGCCATCAGTTTACTCACCTGGAGAAGCTATCAGCCAAACAGATCAGTTGGGGGCGTGAGCAACATAACTGCTAATCAATTTTCTAGGGCACTTAGAGGAATACAAACCTCCGCATGTTCTAGGCCATCTCTCTGTCATCAGTAGATGGAAAAGCTCAAAAATTTTCATCCTGAACGAAACTCTCCTCTTACAAAAACATCACCTTCATTCTGGAGGGTTTTTACGGTACTACAAGGCGGTAACACCAGAGGAAAAGAGCATTATTAGACCACCCATTTGGATCCTTATGCATGCAGCTATCTCTGGAGTCATTATCAATCAAGATATCAATGGTATGTGTTAATTTCTCTCTGCAAAACCCCAACCCTTATTCAACTATTTTTTAGAGCATTTTTGCATGGTGAGTTTGCATGCACAATTATTTTGCAAATTTGTATGAGATTGAGTGTGCAAGTTAGCACTATCATAGAACATTAGAGAATACCAGTATTTGGGATATTACATTAACCTAATGTACCTTACCCTATCGCACCACTAACTTTCCCTAAATTACTATAGCCTATCTTACTTGACCTAATGTACCTTAGCCACACTATTCTACCTTACTTAGCTATAACTTACCCCAACCTAACCAACCCTATATTAATGTAACATAAAATATTATTATACTAGTTCAAACATACATGGCTGAAATTTACATAAATAAACTGTACTCATACATATAGAGGAAAACCTAAAGTTCTTATAATAATTATAAATTTTATCATAAAAATATATAAAAGTCAAGAAACCACACATTCCTAAATATTATAATCTCATAAGTAATCCAAATAGACACGCTAATGCAATTTGTGCTAACAATTCAAAATCAATACAACAAACACTACCACTATACATACATAAATAACATGAACTCATATTAATTCAAAATCAATAATTAATTCAACAAACACAAGGATTACAATACTATACCAAAATAGAAACTTAAGACAACAAACAAACATACATTGCCAAACACATTTATATCTTGTAAACATAAAGAAATTTCCATTTCACATCATACAATTTAAATAAGAAAACACAATTACCCATTCCTAAAGTGTAGAAAGTATAAATAGCATACATGTACACGATGTGTTATATTATATGTTTGATGTAGAATTTTGTGATTTACAAATGAATATATACAAACAATATAATTCCATGCCAAGCAGAATCAAACTTATATTAAAAAAAACATTATTATATAATCAAACGTAGCATATACATACAAACAAAACATGATTCATGACAATTTAAAATCAATAAGTACATATTATACATAATAAAACTCCATGTCAAACAAAAGGAAACAAACATACATTGCAAACCACACAATTTTAAATAAGCAAACATATGGTAGATAAACTACATGTGTGTGTACAATGTTTTATATCATGTGAAATGTTGAGATTAATTATTTAGAAATGAATAAGCAAACACAATCCAACTCATCGTAATTCAAAATCAATACAATTAAGACACACAATAAGTTCCATGTTAAAATACAAACAAACAAACATTCCCAAACACACTCATCCACATATGTTAAGTTCATATAGTAAATCATAAATGTATGAAAAATGTTTTATATAGGGTTTAATGTGGACTTTTATGATTTGGAAATGAATATACCAAACACAATACAACTCATCCTAATTCAAAAACAATAATCAATACAACAAACCCATAAATACTATTTCATTTCAAAATACAATGAAAAACAACAAAAGAAACATCCTTAAATGTTGTATTTTAAATAAGAAAATACAAGCACATACAAAGTGTAAAAGGTATAAATTAGGTGTATAAAAATGTTATATTATATGCAGAATGTGAAATTTGATGATGTATTACTCAAAATACATAATCAAAATACAAAATTCATCCAAAATCAAATAATAAATAAAGCAAAGACACATTGCAATCTCATGTCAAATTAAAAAAATTTCCAAATTATACAATCATTGTTATAAGTTGTTAATATAAAAAAATTTGTAAAAAATTTAAATTAATATTTATATCAATTGTGAAATGTAAAAATTAATAATTTAGAAATGAAGACGAGAAAATTAAAATACATATATAATCAACTTTTTGATGCTTGAGTGAGTTAAAATAATACTAAAATATATAAATAAAACACACTAGACTACTCTGAGGATAGGCCATCACCCACTAGGCCATTGGGACATTTGGAGGAGTTTAACCCACTCCTTGAAATAGTATTATTTACATTATTTTTGTTAATTTGTAAAATGTATAAAAAAAATAGATGAATAAATCCATATTTGGTTTTTGGAAATCCACTCCTTATATATGTAATAAGTGAAAAACCTGCAATATAAGAAAATATTAAAAAAATTAGAAAAAAACATATATAAGAATTAGGACATATAAGCAACTAACATTAACCAAAAAACCATCTATTATAATAAATTGAACTTAAAAATATAAAACACCTTTTCCAATATACTTTTTAAGAAAATAATTAAAAAGTGGAATATCAAATCTTAATTTATAAGAATAAACTTCCATTCCTATTTTATTTTTTTAATCCTTAAATTTTAAAAATACATAAAATTTATCTATAATCCTCTTATAATGATATATTTTAAATAGCATAATCATAAATTATAAAATAACATAAATCTATTCAAAAAAACTTAATATTTATAACAATAAGGCTATAAAATATCTTTAAAATAATGAATATATATTTTCTGTTATCTTAAACATTTAAATTATATAACATTGGAGAAAATCAATTGAATTATAAATATGGTAAATACAAAATAAGGTTTACAGAATGAAAAAAAAAATTAATAAATAAACATTTAAATTATATAACATTAAATTATATAACATTGAAGAAAATCAATTCAATAATAAATTTGGTAAATACAAAATAAACTTTATATAGAATGAAAGAATCGTTTTAATAATAAAAAAATTGGAGGTAGGAAAAAAGATACCTTAGTTCAAAGTTCGAATTGGAGAGGGGTTTTGTAAGAGTTCGAATTGGAGGGGAGTTTTGTTTGAGCAACGAAATAACCTTTAGCCATTTGGTGATCTTAAATAGAGAGATAAGGTTAGATGGTGATCTTATGGAGATTAGATTGTAAAAAAAAAATTAAAGAAAGAGAAAGTCAAATTTTATACGCATTAAAAGACTAATTCAAAATTTAAATTTAGTACTACAACTTTAATATGATTAAATCAAATTTAACTAAAATTTAAAATGCATTATATAAATAAAAATTATAAAAATGAAAATCCATTGAAATTATTTTTTCAATTCCAACATTGAAAGAAGCCCAGATCAGAACCGAACCCAGAACCGAACCCGCTGAAGAAATTAATAGAAATCACGGAAAGTAAAGGACTAAGGTTTCTACTGTTTTAAAAAAAATTGGAATGGAGGAGGGTTTGAAATGCATTATAGTGATGAAAATCTATTGAAATCACTTTTTACCATTTGAAATTCATTACAGTGATGGAAATTCGTTGAAATCAGGTTTTAATTGGAAGCATGTATTCTAACAAAATCTAGAGCAAGAAAATAAAAATGAGTAAAAAGATAATAGAAATAATTGAAAAAATACCAAAAAAAGATTTCTACAGGTTTCAAAGCAAAACAGAACTAAAGAGGAAATAGTAATAAAAATACCTAAAATTAATTCCTGTAAAACTAACACTGCACACTCCGTGTTGCACAGCTGTGTAACGGAATAGGTTCAACCTTATTCAATATATTATAGAAAACTGAGATCAGAAGAAGAAAACACAGCCGTCATTTGCAACGGAGTTGAGATAAGAAGAAAACAGAGCTGAGATGAGATCAGAACAAAACAAGAATTCTACGTCTTCGGAGAGCAGAGATTAGAGAAGATTCGTAAAATGTGGGATCCGTTATTATTTAGAGAACACTGATTTACAAGTGAATATACACAAATAAATGTTAATTCATCTTGAGATTAATAAGATATAGAAATACATAATATAATTCTATGCTACTTTAAAATAACTAAACATATATTAAAACTTACACTATTTTATAATCAAACATAACATCAACAAAAATCCATATCAAACATAAACAAACAAATATACATTGCAAATCACACATTTTAGAGAAGTAAACATATATTAGATAAAGTGTGTAAAGTATAAATCTCATGTCTGTAAACTGTTTTATATCATGTGAAATGTTGGGATTAATGTTTTAGAAGTCGATAAGCAAACACAATACACCTCATCACAATTCAAAATAAATACAATAGACACAAGAAATACATTCCATGTTAGTTAAAATACAAACAAACAAACATTACCATTTAGACACTCATCGACATATGTTAAGTTCATTTAGTGTCAATTATAAGTGTATCTAACATGTTTTATATCATGTGTAATGTGGACTTTTATGATTGGACAATGAATATACCAAACCCAATACAACTCATCCTAATTCAAAATCAATAATCAATACAACAAACCCATAAATACTATTTCATGTCAAAATACAGTGAAAAACAACCAAAGAAACATTCTTAAACCTTATATTTTAAATAAGAAAATACAAACACATCCAAAATGTAAAAAGTGTAAATTAAGTGTATAAAAATGTTATATCATATACATAATGTGAAATTTAATGATCTATTACTGAATATACATAATCACAACACAAAATTAATTCTAATTCAAATAATAAATAAAGGAAAGACACTTTACAATCTCATGTGAAATTACAAACATTGTTATAACTCTCACAATATAAAAAAGTTTATAAAATTGTAAATTAATGTTTATATTGATTATGAAAATTACTAATTTAGAAACTAATTTAATATAGTTAAAATAAATACATAATCAACATTTTGGTGCTTTAGTAATTTAAAATAATACTAAAAATATACAAATAAAACACATTATACTACTCTAAGGAGGATAAATCCTCACCCACTAGGGCATTGAGAGGGATTGAATCCCTCTTCCTCAAAGAATAATTATGTTTATTAATAATTACAATATACAAAACATTCTTAGTTTGTAACATGTTTATTAGCATAAATAGAATATGCCCACCTCACTTCAAGACATTTGGAAGGATTTAACCCACTCCTTGAAAGAATATTATTTACATTAAATTATTTTATTTTGTAAAATGTATAGAAAAAAAATAGTTAAATAAGTCTATATTTGGTTTGAGAAATATCAAATCCTAAATCTACTCCTTATATATGTAATAAGTGAAAAACCTGCTATAAACTATAACCAATAAACATTAAAGAAAAACAGTTATTATAATAAGTTAAATTTAAAAATAAAAATACAAAAATACAAAAATACAAAAAGCTTTTTTAGCTATACTTTTAAAAAAAAAATTAAAAACTTTAATATCAAATAAAATAATTATAAATTGCAATATCAAATCTGGTTGGAATTTATAACAATAAACTTCATTTTTTTTATTTTTTTAATATTTAAATTTAAATTAATAAATAAATTTCATATACAATCATCTTATTATAATATACTTTAAATAACATAATCATAAAATAACACGAATTAAAGAACTTAATATTTATTATATTTTCTATTATATTTTTTCTAACACTCAAATTAGAATTTTTCTATACAGTAAAGAACAATTATAAAATAACATTAAAAAAAATCAATTCAATAATGAATACAGTAAAGACACACTAAGATTAATGCAATGAAAAAATAATTTAAATCAATAAACAACTGGGAAATAGGAGAAGAGATGCCGAGTTCAGAGTTCTAATTGGAGTAAGGTTTGGTTTGAGTAGCGAAATAACGTTAGCCATCTGGTGATCTTAAACATAGAGATAGAGTCGGATGGTGATCTCAAAGAGATATTAAATTGAGCTTCAACTTTTACATAATTAAATCAAAATTTAATTGTAATTTGAAATCCATCACATTGATGAAAAGCCATTAAAATTATTTTTTAATTCTAACATTGGAAGCCCAGATCAGAAGAGAACTTAACCGCACCCTTATTGCAAGGCAGAAAAATAATAATAAATTGACTGAAACTAAAGGACTAGGGTTTCGACATTTTTATAGATTTATGGAACAGAAGTTAACCCAACCCTTATTGCATGGCCAAAGAACCCTTATTGTAAGGCCGAAGAAAATAATAGAGATGACTGAAACTAAAGGACTACGGTTTTTTTGGGTTTTTAGATTTTTACGGGTTTGAAATGCATGACAATGATGGAAATCCATTGAAATCACTTTTAATTTCTCTAGGAAGCTACGATCATAACAAAATATAAACGAAGAAAATAAAAATGACCGAAGAAAATCATAAAAATGACTGAAAAATACGAATAACTAAAGAGGGAATAGTAATAAAAATGCATGACAATGATGGAAATCCATTGAAATCACTTTTAATTTCTCTAGGAAGCTACGATCATAACAAAATATAAACGAAGAAAATAAAAATGACGAAAGAAAATAATAAAAATGACAGAAAAATACGAATAACTAAAGAGGGAATAGTAATAAAAATGCATATAATTGATGCATGGAAGGCTAACACTGCACTCTGTGTTGAACAGTTGAGTAACGGAATAGGGTCAACCTCAGATTCAAGCAATAGGAAGCTCTCAGAAGAAAACAAAGCTGTCATTTGCAACGGAGCTGAGATTAGAAGAAAACAGAGATGAGATCATAACAAAAGAATAATTCTACATCTTCCGAGAGCAAAGATTAGAGAAAAGATTCGTAAAATGTACCTGGAATGGGATCCCGTTACTATTTAGAGAACATTGATCTTGATGTTGAGGAGGTGAGCTGCCTCCTCCATTTTCTTGAAGTTCTTTGTTGCAAAGGCCGATCCCAGTACAATTTTCAATGAATCCCAGCGCAACCTTCTCCTCTATCACATAGAGACATGATTCAGCCAAGAATTCAGAGACTCAAACTCAGGACCATACACAGACAGAGACAGACTCAGACTCGACACAGACACACCAGACCCAGGACCATACACGGGCAAAGACAGACTCAGAGTCTACACAGACACCGTGGATAGAGAAGAAAGGAAGAGGTAAATGTTGAAATTGTATGAGATTTTAGAAATTTATATCCTTCCTTCAACGGATAGATGGTTGTTACACCCGTTTCCTTCCATTTGAATTTTGGCTGTTTCTCAATTTCTATAGATGCTTTTTGCAAAGGATTTCATTATTCCGTCAGTCTTTTTGGCTTTTTAATCTTGATTTAGGCTTTTTTGCGAGATTCGTTTTTATTATGTTTTTTTACCAAATTCAGTTTTGATTTGTGGTCTTTCTGGAGATGCTTTTTGAGAAGGATTTCATTTTTCCGTCCCGTCTTTTTTTTTGCTTTCAATCTCGATTGACACTTTTTTTTGCTAGTCTTTTTTTATTATGTTTTTTTTTCAGATTAAGTTTTGATTTGTGCTCTGTCTGGAGATGCTTTTCCCGAAGGATTTCATTTTTCCATCCCGTCTTTTTTTTGCTTTTCAATTTTGATCGACGGTTTTTTCTGAGATTCTTTTTAATTATGCTTTTGTTTTTTCGGATTCAGTTTTAATTTGTTTTTACTAATTTTCTAATTCTATCGATGCTTTTCTCATTAAATTATTGAATCGTGATTTTGCCAGATTCGCATATGAACTCGTTGTGCAGAGATCGTTGAACCCTCTGTAATGTTTCATAGAATTAAATGAACATAATGACTTTATTAAATGAACATAATGAACATAATGACTTTATTAAATCTTTACTCTTTTTTTCTCCTAACATAGATATCTAAGAATTTAACTCTTTTCTTTCACCTAACGCTGATTTGTAAGAGAACACAAGTTTCGATTCTGATAAATAAAATTTACACCTTTAGTTCCTATGTTATGGTATTTAAAAAAAAATAAACAACTTTGTCACCACATATCAAACTCAAAATCCTCACTACATATACCAAAATTCTTCTTTATATTTCTGTAATGCCCCTCTTGTATGCCCTAAGTGTTGTAAAATTTTTAATATTTTATTGTAAATGTTTTCTGGTGTGGAGCTCAAGGCCAAGGCCCTATCAGTAAAACCTCATGAGTTGGGGAATTTACTTCCTCAATTTTTGTATGTCTAGGGGTCTTAATGGATTGCTGCTACTTGACAACAGGAAAACTAAACAGGGGGGTAAAGGATGGGGAAACCCTCGGAAAGCCTCCATAGAGGGAGTTACACTCGTTCTTAGCCGCGACATAGAATTTTTAAGGAGTTAAAGTTGAAAGAGTTAAGACGGGGAGGAAAACAAACTGAGGAACTGAATTCCACGAGATAGTCTCCTTAAAATCTAAGTAAGAAGGATAGCACCGCAGACATGCCTCGTTTTGATTAAACACTATATACCTAGGCTAATATATATATATATATATATACAAGTGCATACTATAACAAAAGGCTCAATCTAAACCCACCTAGAGGACGAGGGTTAAAAAGAAAAACTATGGGTCGTCCCCATCGGAAGGAGCATCATGCACACCTTTACAACCTAAGCCTAGGTATCATACAAAGGGGAATAAGCTACGAGCGAGACAATTCTTGGGTGAAATGATAAAGTAAGTCTTTTTGGGAACTTGAATTATTACGTGCCGAAAACTCTCTTCCCCAATAAGGCTACTACCTCCTCACCTTTTGATCAAAGGAAATACATGTGGAGGGTGTATGAAGTAATATATATATGTGTGTGTTAATAGGTCATGTAGTTGTTATGAAAGAATTGCTTACACAATAGTGGAAACCTATATAAAAGGCCACTATATAAGAGGATTAATAACCTTTTATATAATTTAAACCGTATATATTAAAAGGTTTATATATATATATATCTTGGAACAAGAATAGCCAGGGCAACTTCATACATTGGATATATATAAGTACATTATAACATACCATAATTATGGAGTTTATGATAAGTAATTGATGGGACCAGATATCTGATGTGCAGCCACCTTTTAATGAGGCGTTATTAACCTCCTCTGCTGGTCTTAATTTTGAGAACAACAAAGATTAAGTATTAAGGAAGCCTTAATAATTTCTGCTGAGAGATGTAAAGGCCAATCGTTACCTAATTCGTGATCTAATAATTACTTGGGATGGAATTCACGGCGGTGTTAAAGGGGAGAGAAAACCAGCTATTAGCAAGATTTGGGATTTGGAGAAAACCGAGCAAGAAACAGCTATAATTTTTAAATATCAATTACACCATTTCCGCATCTATCTCGGTGGTATCATACCTACCAAGACAATAGCATTAAGCATTTCTGCATCCGGCAATTTTTCCGGCATGTTAGCAGGAACATTATTATCTCTGCTCTGGCATAAGAGAGATGACTTGATTTCTCTGCTCGGCATAGGTATCTTTCTTTTTTAAATTCACCTTTGACGATTGGGGGAGTTTGCTGGTATTTCGACCGGCTACTTTTTTTCTTGTAGGAAACTTAATTACTAGGGTTAAAGGATGTATTATTTAAGCAGGGAAAAATAAGGAGAGCTGGGGTGCTGTCCTTTGGAGAGAAGTTTCTCCCAGTTGCTGCGACCATCTGTCAGGGTGGGAGTTACACGCATTCTCCTAAATGGAAAGGAAGTAAGACCGAGGGAAAACATTATGGCCTGCGCTTCAAAAAAGGAAGAAATGGTGGATGGCGCGAACAGTGCCATGACTGCGGCTGTGTTTTTTTTCTTCTCTCTGCCCTAACTTAGTCTCGTAAGTACGTCTATCATTTCTTTTAGAACCGTCATGATCCTGAAGGATGTTTTACACGCTTTGTACATTTTTTTTGGATCATATGCACCTGACCTGGAACATGGGTCTCGAAATGGCCTGATTGCTTTTGAACATTGCTGGTTGCTATGGGTTGGGTTTTTCCTTATACAGAGGTAGAAAGTATGGCTGATTGACAATTCGCACCCTTATGATTCAAGTTACTTAGATTGCTAACCCTTTATAACAAATTGGAGGGTCTGGCTTCCTACAACAGCGTGTGCTGTGTTTTTCCTCCATACGCCTTCTTATGCTTTGGAGTCTTTTGAGTGCGAACCCTTTTAAACAAAAGGAGGGTCCAGCTTGTATGCCAACGTGTGCTGTGTTTTTCTTCCATACGCCTTTTTTTGCTTGAAGATATAGATATATATACATACCTTGAGTATAAACTCGATATATCCAGTGTAGAACTAGATCCTGGATTTCGTCCTGGCCCTATTTTGTGCGATGGTGAATGCGTTTAAGACCCAAAGATAGATAACCAACACTTGTGGTGATTGCCGGGTTCACTTTTTCTTTTCACAAAATAAAATCAGCCTCTTCTACGTTTAGGAAAATTCGTTGTTCTGTTCAGTATTGATATGGATAGCCTCGAAGAGTATGTTCGAGTTTCATTCAAGATAAATCTAGGAGCTGCAACCTAGTCAAATGCTTCACCTTATGTATGGGTACATTTGGCTTTGTACCGCAATACCCACCTAGTAAGTCATAGCGAAGGTTTAAAGCCCTAACCACATTTTAAGTTCTCTGATCTGGAAGACTGTTTCATAGATATGCCTCTAAGATTACATTGGATGGGTTATTGCATCCTGGTGTGAGCAGCAACGTCTGACTCTTCATATAGTATAATAATATGTAAAAAGGATTAAATGTTTTATAATTTAAGCATAGGATCTGGAGAGAAAATCAAAGATACTGAAAATTAAGGTACTATAAATTTGTACAAAAGAGACACTGTTTATGACTATTAGATGAACTAAAGAAGAATAATGTCTTTAGATATTATTTCGTAAACATTGTTAAAGATAGAGAGGTGTAGTGTTGCATATAGAATCCTTGTAGTTTGTATTTTCGGAAGTGCTCCCTAAGAGGGATCCGGTGAGGTTCAATAAAAAAAGATGGCAATTTTTGCATTGTGGATTGTAACCTTTTAAATTAAATGAATGTCACAGGTTTGTGACACCTTTTGGTGGACGTAACCCCAAGGTTGGGGTGAACCACGTACATTGTTTTCGGTCTCTTTTCACATATCGAATGTCTTATTTCATATGTCTGAATGTTTTGCTTCCTTTGCATTATTTTATGATGCTGTTCTGCAGCCTTGTTAATGGTTTTGCTACTGTAGAAGTTAATCAATAAAAGTTGTCCACACTTAGTATTGGTTTAAATGCATCGGTGATGAGAACACTACCTTTTAATTAGTGTTATGTGGTTAAATACATGATGTTAGATAATGTATTATGTGATATTCACCTTGAAGGAGTTATGCTTAATTCTTTTGCAAGAAATAACTTATTATGAGGAAGGTTTAGATAGAGAATGATTTTAACACCTTGCAGGCCTTTTATATAAGTCACAGAAATGCATGTGCCAAATGTGATAAGAAAAACTTGACCATGGAATCAAATGTGGTCTAACATTACGGATAAAAACTTATATTTTGGGGATTAGCTTTGTAGCACACATGGAAGTATTTTATGTCCTAGTGAAGGGTAAAGCCTTCATTGGGAGGTTAAAGTTTAAGGGAAGGTGAGAAAAACCATTAAGAGTAGGTCCATATTAATATGGAGTTATGAGAATATATAATGTGTACATGGATACCATGAAAGTTGCGGATAAGAAAATCTGTTATCTAGATGAATTGATTAAATCCTGTTTACATAATGTAGCTAATGAAAATGGGCACGTGACAAACTAGGGTTGTATGTTCACTCTTGAGTTTAATCATAATGATCGTATAAATTGTCGAATGGTGATTCCAAAAGAAGATGCCAATGTCATCCATTGAAGGGATAAACAACCCAGTCATTACTTAGGCATACACGGATTTGAAACTAATGAATTGGGCATAAGTTATTGAATGTATATTTAACTATATGAATAGATGCTAAGGATAATGTCACACTAAATGTCTTTTGTTTATCCGAGAGACAGACATAAGTTTAAATAGAACCTCCTTGAAAGCAGCATAACTTCCCCTGTATTTTAACTAAGTATTCCTTAGTCTTCGGGGGATGCTACATATGGTATCAGAGCCAAGTTGAAACACTGGGGCCTAATTGGGCTCAAAACGCTCCTACATGTTTTACTTTGGAACTACATGTCTACTGACCTTGGAGTTGTGCAGGGGAGGCTGGAACATTGTCCCAAAAATCACAACAAAGATGAACCCATACCTTGTCATCTCAATGAGATACCCGAGCATGTAAGTACACAGGTATCAGGTTATTCTCTTGCTCACTTACAAATATGTTTGCAAATAGCTAAGACGACTGCTTCGCCTCTATTTTGAGTTGCACCAATACAATTTACTGATGTTTGGAAATTCTTCTTGGTCAAACTCATGGTCGACGAGAGTACTATAGTAGTTTCTATTATAATAGTAATATGGGAATTGGGGACTCATAGTTTTATATATGAGTATATTCTGTGAGTTTGCTTCAGTTTCCTTATGCATCTAGGTCTTTTAAAAAATGGATATTGTTATGATTATTTTCTGTGATTTTTGCTTGAGTTTCGTATGCATTCAGGATTTTAATGTGCATCCACGCATGGGTATACTTCTACAATTTTGGTAGGGTTTCCATATGCATTCAAGATCTCAGTAAGTGACCTGCTAAGAGATTTTTAAATATGCATCCAATCATGAGTATATTTTGTGATTTTTGCTTGAGTTTTCTTATGCACCCAGGATTTAAATATACATCGGAGCATGGGTATGCTTCTGTGATTCTTGCGTGTTTTTCCATATGCGTTCAAGACCTCAGTATGCGACGGATTAAGAGATATTTTAGATATGCATCCGAGTATGAGTAGGCTTCGGTGATTATATTATTGCATCAATTCCAGCATGCATTAGAGTATAGATTGGATGTGAGATTTAGATTTCCATGGTTATATACACTAGCAAAGATGGATCTGATCATAGGAAATTAATCCTGTTAGACCTGATGCTTGTATATGGCTGCACGTATAGATCTAAGGATTGTATGTGTTTCAAGGTATAGATCTCATGTATGGGAATTCCGATCTCGTGGTGGTATGAGTTTGCAAAGATAGATCTGTTTATAAATTGAATTATGTCGAGATCTAATGGTTGTATGTATGGGCATGGGCTGGGACCTTGTTGTGTATTTGATTAGATAAGGTTAATGCATGAGTCATGAATGGAATGCCTCCTATTTCCTTAATTTTGGAATTACTGCTGATATGTGTAATCCATTAACCTTGTGGTTGAGTATTGAGAACGAAAATCCTGATTTGGCTTCCAAATTTAATCAGGTATCAATTATGAATTTGTTTGCTGAAATCATATTAAATGGAATCTGATTTTGGTAAGTTTCCTTTTGATACTTAATCTCCTCCCTTGCGACTTGATTACCAAAAATCTGATTAAATGCTTAAAGAATGTACTTCTTGATCTATGTTGATCTTGCTAGGGATATTTTGGATATTGGTGAATGATGTTGTACATACTGAAATGTTGTTGTATAGTTACAAGTTCCAGCGTCACAATTTCTAAGTAGATAAATTCTTAGGGTCATGCTCTTATATTATGAATGTTCTAGAATTGGGTCCTTGTGCATGGATTTGAGTCTTGATCTTGAACTGTCTTGTGTTTTGATTCACCCATGGATGGTAGTTCATTTTTGGGTATTGATCTAGTAGACAAATGAACTATTTGTTGGATTGCTATCATATGTCTATTTAGAAAGAACCCTAGAATCGGTTCTAGTGCTAGATTGGAGGATCTTGTTGGTAATCTTGTGATTAAAACCACTAAGAATTTGATAACATTATTGTTGCTTGGATGATGTTAAGATGGACATTTTTAAGGGCCTATATGGATTTGATCATCTAAAGATATTGATGTTAAAAATAAATGAGTTGATGAATGATGTATAATGTTATATGCTAAACTGGCAGGATGTGGCCGGAACACTATCGGTCGAAATTGACTGATAACAAAAAAAAAAAAATATGATTACTACCGCAAATAATGAGGTTAAGTATGGGTGTTGTTTTCACATAATATAATTGACGAATGTCGAGTTTTACGGATGGTGACTGTAGGGAGTTTGGTTCATTAGGAATGAATAGGGTTGGGAGGCCCTTAGTAATTCTACACACTCTGATCGTGCTTGGGTACTTTCTTCCGTACCGGTATGGTTGGCACATATTTTCCATGTGGCAGGTTGAAAAGTGAGAGAGGCTTTTACCTGCAAGAGGCATGCTGCCATGAGGGTAAGCCGCACACTCGGTCACTCACGAGGATTAACTGCGGGGCGCACAATGAGGTGTTGGCCTTATTCCTCAGTAACCATGAGTCCCCCTACATCGTGGATTGGACTGAGTTAACGTGGTCTCAACCATCGCACTAACTCCCCACCACAGAAAGTGGGATATTTGAAGGGCATGAAGACGATCATGGCACCCTTGCTATCACCTGGAGAAACAAAATAAAAGAAGATTCTAAATATTAACACATTGCACACACACAAAAAAAAAATTAGCAAATCAAAAGCAATTTAGGAATGAAATTTAGGAATAGTTACGTAAATAAATCCTAAATTAGAAGATTGGATAAATGCATATGACGTTACATTATGGCACCAATAAACACTACAAAATTGTAGATGGTTACAATGCAAAACTAGAAAATTAAAGATTATTAGGATGCAAAACGATCTATGGATTTTGCTTAAGTTAAATTATGATTCTGTACATGATGTACTAAATAAAATTGTGCTAGGCCTGAACTTGTCACAGGAAAACTACAGGTTCTGATTGATAGCAAATGACAAAGATCAGGAAGGATCTACAGCAACTAGAACAGAAAGATACGAAGTAGGAATGATGTCCCAAAGGTGAAGACAAATGGAAAACACCGAGGACGGTGTTATTTTTAAGGGGGGGAGGGTGTAATGCCCCTCTTGTATGCCCTAAGTGTTGTAAAAATTTTAATATTTTATTGTAAATGTTTTCTGGTGTGGAGCTCAAGGCCAAGGCCCCATCAGTAAAACCTCATGAGTTGGGGGATTTACTTCCTTAATTTGTGTATGTCTAGGGGACTTAATGGATTGCTGCTACTTGACAACAGGAAAACTAAACAGAGGGGTAAAGGATGGGGAAACCCTCGGAAATCCTCCATAGAGGGAGTTACACTCGTTCTTAGCCGTGACATAGAATTTTTAAGGAGTTAAAGTTGAAAGAGTTAAGACAGGGAGGAAAAGAACCTGAGGAACTGAATTCCACGAGATAGTCTCCTTAAAATCTAAGTAAGATGGATAGCACCGCAGACATGCCTCATTTTGAATAGACACTATATACCTAGGCTAATATATATATATATATATATATATATATATATATATATACAAGTGCATACTATAACAAAAGGTTCAATCTAAACCCACCTAGAGGACGAGGGTTAAAAATAAAAACGATGGGTCATCCCCATCGGAAGGAGCATCATGCACACCTTTACAACCTAAGCCTACATATCATACAAAGGGGAATAAGCTACGAGCAAGACAATTCTTGGGTGAAATGATAAAGTAAGTCTTTTTGGGAACTTGAGTTATTACCTACCGAAAACTCTCTTCCCCAATAAGGCTACTACCTCCTCACCTTTTGATCAAAGGAAATACATGTGGAGGGTGTATGAAGTAAAATATATATATATGTGTGTTAATAGGTCATGTACTTGTTATGAAAGAATTGCTTACACAATAGTGGAAACCTATATAAAAGGCCACTATATAAGAGGATTAATAACCTTTTATATAATTTAAACCGTACATATTCAAAGGTTTATATATATATATATATCTTGGAACAAGAATAGCCAGGGCAACTTCATACATTGGATATATATATAAGTACATTATAACAGACCATAATTATGGAGTTTATGATAAGTAATTAATGGAACCAGATATCTGATGTGCAACCACCTTTTAAGGAGGCGTTATTAACCTCTCTGCCGGTCTTAATTTTGAGAACAACAAAGATTAAGTATTAAGGAAGCCTTAATAATTTCTGCTGAGAGATGTAAAGGCCAAGCATTACCTAATTCGTGATCTAATAATTACTTGGGATGGAATTCACGTCGGTGTTAAGGGGGAGAGAAGACCAGCTATTAGCGAGATTTGGGATTTGGAGAAAACCCAGCAAGAAACAGCTATAATTTTTAAATATCAATTACACCATTTCCGCATCTATCTCGGTGGTATCATACCTACCAATACAATAGCATTAAGCATTTCTGCATCCGGCAATTTTTCCGGCATGTTAGCAAGAACATTATTATCTCTGCTCTGGCATAAGAGAGACGACTTGATTGATTTTCTCAGCATAGGTATCTTTTTTTTTTTAAATTCACCTTTGACGATTGGGGGAGCTTGCTGGTATTTCGACCGGCTACTTTTTTTCTAGTAGGAAACTTAATTTCTAGGGTTAAAGGATGTATTATTTAAGCGGGGAAAAATAAGGAGAGCCGGGGTGTTGTCCTTTGGAGAGAATTTTCTCCCAGTTGCTGCGACCAACTGTCATGGCAGGAGTTACACACATTCTCCCAAATGGAAAGAAAGTAAGACCAAGGGAAAACATTATGGCCTGCGCTTCAAAGAAGGAAGAAATGGTGGATGGCGTGAACAGTGCCATGACTGCGGCTGTGGTTTTTTTCTTCTCTCTGCCCTAACTTAGTCTCGTAAGTACATCTATCATTTATTTTAGAACCTTCATGATCCTAAAGGATGTTTTACACGCTCTGTACATTTTTTTTGGATCATATGCACTTGACCTGGAACATGGGTTTCGAAATGGCCTGATTGCTTCTGAACATTGCTGGTTGCTATGGGTGGGTTTTTTCCTTATACAGAGGTAGAAAGTATGGCTGATTGACAATACGCACCCTTATGATTCAAGTTGCTTAGATTGCTAACCGTTTATAACAAATTGGAGGGTCTGGCTTCCTACAACAGCGTGTGCTGTGTTTTTCCTCCATATGCCTTCTTATGCTTTGGAGTCTTTTGAGTGTGAACCCTTTTTAACAAAAGGAGGGTCCAGCTTGTATGCTAGCGTGTGCTGTGTTTTTCTTCCATACGCCTTTTTTTTCTTGAAGATACAGATATATATACATACCTTGAGTATAAACTCGATATATCCAGTGTAGAACTAGATCCTGGATTTTGTCCTGGCCCTATTTTGCGCGATGGTGAATGCGTTTAAGACCCAGAGATAGATTACCAATGCTTGTGGTGATTGTCGGGTTCACTTTTTCTTTTCACAGAATAAAATCAACCTCTTCTACGTTTAGGAAAATTCTTTGTTCTGTTCAGTATTGATATGGCTAGCCCCGGAGAGTGAAAGAAATAGCTAAGAAAAGATGAATTTATTGTGAAAACATGAAATTTGAAATCTAAAAGTATGTGAAATATAAAACTATAGAAAATATTGCATAGAAGTTGAGGATTATCCATAGGCTACTCATTAAAGAAAAATATCTAGATATTATAGTATGAGCCTAAACATATTATGTCCAACCATCGTGCTTGAAAGTTCTCAACAAAGGCATTTTCTTCTTTGAATTCATTCAGAAACCTATTGGCCTCCTCAAGAGCAGAATCTATGTTTTTGTGGTTGTGCATAATGTCGCCTAAACACTTAAACATCGGATGCCTTGTAGTGTCATCCTTAACTTTCATGACAAGATTTTTTAGCCATGCCCTTCTGACATGCCAATTTCATAAGTAGACTTCACATTGAAATGTCACCCTATTGGATAAATATGTTACAAAATGTTAAAAATATATTCCTATTTGTATAATGTGTCTTTAATATTGTATGAAACATTTTATTTTGAGAAAAGGGAAAAAAAACACCCTACTAGCTATATGTACCTAATTGCACCAATCTCCACTGCTGTATCGTCTACCATGAATGCAGTCAATTTACATTCCAACATACCCATGCATACTTTAAGAAGTAGTGTTTCCATCCATTTGGCAATATCTGAGGTCATAGATCTTGACATGATGACCCATGCCATAGGAACACAATTATGTTGGGGATCAAATGCCAATAATGTATAAAGTTGGAACTGCACACAAATAAATATGGCATCACTACATGACTGAATCATATTATAAATAACAAATGATAGAAGAAAAAGTACATACATGATATATAAACATACCTTAAAATGATTTGTTCCAAAGGTAGAATCCATTGCTAATATACTATCATGACCATATTTCCTCATCCATTCCAGCTGTCATGGTAGTTGGATGCCTACAATGAATGCTGTGTGAATCTCATCATCTACGGTTTTTCCAAACTCATAGTAGTAGAACACTTTATTACGGTTTGCTTCTTTCCGTATACTAACACTTTGGTTATCATTCTTATCAAACATACATTGGGAATGTTTCAATTTTCTCTCTATATTGCCAATGTCATCACGTGAAAGAAAATTATTTTGATCAAACTCTATTTCAAAAGAGGAAACTTTACATTGCACTAATTCACAATGGTTTTGATGTACACATTCAGTAGACATCCCCACAAGAAAACATCTTTCTACCCATTGACAAGGTTCTTTGCTAATATGAGGTGCATGGTATGTCCTTGTGCCTACGAAATCAACAACCTCTTGTGCATGGCAAGGTTTACCTCGATTTTCTATATGATTCATCTCGGAATAAGTGATTAGGTAGTGTTATGGGGCCTTCTTGAGTATGCAAATGCTGAAATGACAAAGACAGCCACATCTTAAATGCTTACAACTTAGATGAATCCCCTTACCATGTGTAGGCACTTTGGATATATCAACAAGTTTTTTTTCAATCTCTCGATGGTCATCTGGCCCATATGTACACCAAAAGCTACAAGCAGAAACAATATATTAACGCTTCATAATTCACAATAGATTAAAGCATCAATTGTTCTTGCTGCAACTAATTATTTTATCTCAACCATTTTCCAAGAACTGGGGACAACAAAGAAAAACTCACATTGTATATTCTAAGGTGCTATCAATTCTACAAGTTTGATTTCCATAATTTTCTTTTTCTTTTTCTATTTTACTGCTATAACTTTTTTGAAAGCTTGTTGGATACAATGGGTTTTTGCACTCCCCGGTAACTAGCTCTTTAACTCTGTCTAATTTGATCCATGCAACATAATTGCCTCCAACCATATTCCATTTCAAATCAGATGAATAAAAGTTTTTTTTCAAGATCCTACACCTTAAGAGCTAGAAGTTGGTGCCATTTTGAACCCATTTGAAAGGTGAAAACAAGGATCTGCAATCAGTGAAAGAGAAAATTCATATCAATGTAGTAAAAAGTTGTTACAATATTTTAGATAATATAAGTATTACTTCACTTATAAATACATAATGGGTTCAAGGCCTCAAAGACTCTTTAGATGGGTTTCAAATCCTCTTCTACATAATGGGTTTGTTCATGAGGCCATGGAACTCTTCAATGGCATGATTCAAAGAACTGTTGTATCATGGAATGCCATTATCTCAGGATTTACATAGAATGGACATCACAAAGAGGTGTGGAATATATTTCAAGAAATGCAATTAGTAGGTGAAATGCCATATTCAAAAACTTTTTCTAGCATTCTTTCAACATCTACGAGCTTAGCAGATTTGGAAGTTGGCATGGGGATCCTTATGGGAAGAAAGGATGGCAAGCCCTTAACTTTCAGTCCCTCATTACCCATCCCTAGGTCAGTATTGAAGCCTCCTTTATTTTGCTAAAAGAGCTTGGAAGGAATCGGAAGCTATCAAACAATTCCTCTAGTAGAAGGGGGAGTGCTTCAGAAATGGTCCTTTTGTCAATGTTAACTCCCTCTTGTAACCTTGAATGCCATTCTTGATGCAGGAAAGATTCTTGCTGAGAGAATTTGGTTCTCTGCTACACATTTCTTCTGCAATGGAATTAGAACATTCCAAGATATTTTCTTGTATGACAGTAGATGCTGAATTCCATGGACCCATATGACATTGAATTTCCAACTTAAAAATTCTGATAAGTTCAGTTTTTAGAAGATTTGGAATCTAATTCCTGATTGAATTTGAAAAATGTCATTAATTTTGCACAAGTTTATACACTTTTTCTCCCTAGATCTGTAGCAAATTTGGATCAATAGGTAGTTTCCTGATTTTGATTGCGGCTGTTGGCCTGCCCTCTAGAGGAAATTCTGGTAATTCTAGGACTAATTATAGGGAAGGATGTAAAATTTGTTAGTTTCAGTGAGTACTCAATGCTCCCTTTGACAAACCACCAAATTTGTTCAATATGCAACTCGCTACTGGAATTAATTATAATTTTTTTTCTTTCCATGAACAATAATTATTATAATTCATTGATACGATAATAGCTTTATAAGTTCAGGAGTTTCCTATGGCATGCAACCCTAAAAACATACATTTTACAGAAGAGATGAATCTTTACTCTGTTCTTCGAAGACCTAAAATCCCATACCATATACATTTCAGCAATCACATTTCATGTTGTTCATTTCTAGAGTGTTGAAAATGACGACTCTGTTTTGTTTTGATCTAACCTTTCCAGGAAATATTTATTTGTTTTGTTTAAATATTTTTTTTTTTTGTTTTGATCTGAGATTTTGATGTATTTGTAGAGACTCCCTGCGTGTTGAATCTGAGGTTGGTACTATTTTTTTACTCATCTTTGAAACACACACATAAATGTTTTCTCAATATCATAAGAATCAATTATAGGTAATTTTTATTTGTAGAATATCTTTAGCTTCAGTCATTTCTATTAGCTTCATACGACATGCAACCCTAGTCCTTCCTTTAGTTCTAGTCATTTCTATTATTTTCCTTATCCTTGCAATGAGTGTTGGTTAGGATGTGTTCTTTCCAGGGCTTCCAATGTTCTAGATGATGGAATTAAAAAGTGATTTCAATGGATTTCAAACCCTCCTCTGTTTAAGAAAGTGATTTCACTAGATTTCAAATCCTCCTCCCTTTAAGAAAGTGATTTCACTATATTTCAAACCCTCTTCATTAAGAAAAATGATTTCAATGGATTTTTGTGACTCGTCTGTGCAACACCTAGAGAAATGTTCACTCCCAATAACATAAGCTTCAATTATAGGTATTTAATCTCTTATTTTAAAATTTAAAATTGAAATCGAGGAAAGGAAATGAATTACTATAGATTTGTTGGTCGCGGGTACGATTCTCGCTCCGGTAAAATAGGTAACCGCTTTCATGATAGTTTTAATGCTCAAGGTTTAGGCATCCAAATCTTAACAGTACATCAATATCTTCAAAACACATGAATCAAACTCTTAAAATCAATATGTATTGAAATAAATGATTGGAAATGGATTGAAGCTTTTGTTATAAAAATTCTCTACACAACCCTGCTAAACTTATAAGCTTAGCCTTCTTTTTTTGAAAAGTCATCTTATAGATTATGGCGTCTGGTTATCAATGTGTGAGCTCTGTCACTAGCATATGCAACCTAGACCAGCTTATGGGCATCAACAACCTTCCATAGAAGGGATCAAGGAACAGGTGCAACCCACACCAGCTTATGCAATTTGGGGCACGTCATTTGAATCTTTCCACACCAGGGATCAGAATAGAGTAGCCAGATCGATGGTGTTTTGAAAAATAATTTGGGAACATGTAAGAGGGACATGTAGCGGTTTGAAAACAACGAGGTTGGTGGTCAAACATTAATGCACGATTTTACGTCATGGGTAGCAGGCAGTAGTGGCAATAAGATGGCAGATGACGAGTGACGGAGGTTAAACAAAATGGCCAATGGAACGGACGGGGCATTCGGAAGACAAAAAGTTTAAAACAATTCTGTCAATGGACGACTACTTGGACCCAAAGCGGCCCACTTTTGGTGGCTTATCCAGCATGAACGTACATGCTAGATAAGCTCGATGCTTCTCTTCGGTGGCTCTAGGGATGCTGCTCTGAGTCTTGCTAAATAATGTAACTTGGTTTTAGAATCTATTGGGTTTTCCTTTTGATTTACTTGTTATTATTTTTCGGTCTACTTCTATAGAGGAAAATTATTTGATATGTATTGCTTAAGAAGATAGTTCAATACTTAGAAAAACAGTCGAAGCTCGTTGTTGTAATTTCTTGTTTTTCTTCTCAGCCCTGCGTTTAGATGTGAGTGTGATGTTTGTACACATTTATGGTATATATATTTTCAGTTTTTACAGCTGTGGGCCAACATTCTACTACAGATTAAGTAAATGTGAGAGATTTTGTAGAGGATTCTAAGCTTTGCATGGATATTGATTTTGTTAATATATTTTTGTAAAAATGAGGGTAGAGACTTCTCAAAAAACGTGGTGTTTATTTATCCAAGTTGTCACTCTTTAAGGTTATGAAAATGGGTCAAGTTTTCTTGTTTAATGGGTTCATCATCTATGCTGTAACTTTAGGTTTGAAATATAGCCGTATGGCCTTTGCTAGTTGTAACTTTGTGAATGATGGGGTTTGTAAGATTTATCTCATAGTATAATATGAGTTTTTATAGAGATGGGGTCAAATATTTACTTGTTTCTTTGAAAACAAAAGTTTTCTTAGAAACCCCTAACATAGACGTTTTATTAAAACAATACCATAGTTTCATTTTAGTTTCGCATTTTCAACAAGGGTTTGACTTATGATGGAGCCGTGAGAGTTTTATGTATATTTAGACTTGTGATTTAGAAACGCTCGAGTATATTGGGCTATCTAGTCATAATATCATCTGCAATGAGTTATCTATATAACTGAAGGTTTACACTAAAATAGGATTTGTTTAAATCATAGACAAAAGGAAATTTCTTCCTATCAAGGTTGTAGGATGATTTAAGAAAAATGATCTCAAATTTTACCTTAACTCGCATAAACGTAGTGGTTCTATCTAGAGGTTTTTCTGTTTATGCTACTTAGAATAATTACTGTATGATTTAATTAGATTTATTTTTTAATAGTTACTAAAGCTGGTAATTATGAAGAACTACTAGTAACCAATACTAAAATGTAATTCAATTGATACCAGATTTGATAGATATGGTATAATAATTTCCTTTACGGATTTGTTGTAGAGTAGTTTATTTTCATAATCAATAGTTAATAGTTTTCACTACGTGGGAAGAAATAAAATTAATCTCTCACAAATCTCTAGTTTTCAATGATTTATAAATATTTGTGGCATTCTGAGCTAAATATCATCTTGTGTCTTGTTGTTTATAAACATATTGAATTCTTTATAATCTAGAACCATATGTGACCCTTGTCTAAGATATTATTTGAGATAAAAAAAAAGGAATAGGGTTAAAAACCTAACTATATCTTATTACTAGAACAAAATAACAAATAAAACTGGACACCTTTAAAAGTGCTAAGGTTTGTCTATCATCTCAACCTTATATTCCTAGGATAGTTTAAGATCTGAACCCATAAAAATCATAGGATCTAGAAATTCAAATATCTGTAATGTTACTAGAATACTATGCAATTTCTTTATTTTTTATTTAAGAACAGAAAAAGTTTAACTTAAGGGTTTAGATCTGTATTTAAAAACAATACATACTTCCTAAATTATAGAAGAGATAGTTTATAGCTAAGGTAATACACTTATACACTAAAATATGAATAATAAATATTAGTCATTTAATCTACTCTACTTATCTGACATAATTTCATATCCCTTTGTACTAGAGTACGTCACGAATACTTTTGGTGAGAGGAAAAATATAGGGGATAATTATTTTCCAATTCTAAATTATTATCTTTCTATTACTAAATTCCAACAATTTGTAATACATTTCAACATAAAGAAATAATAACATAGACAAGTGGAAGGGTTTGAACGTGAAAGTTACATACCCAAGGGAGACTATTCCACCCAACCATTCCAGAATAATCCAAACACTTTCTTAAGCCCCCCTAGCTTTCTTACTGCACCACTAGGACGAAGGTATATGCTACACACCAAACTTCTGCAACTCATCTCAACAGTAGACTTAACTCAACAATTCACTTTAGCTATCCCCTCATCAAATTCTTTGTGTGCCTAACTTTTCAGTTTGAAGCAATTAGAAAGTCATTCTCTCAGAAATCAGAATGAATGGTAAGCCTCCTACTCAATTTGATGGTTTATATAATATTTCCTAGGTCTTAGGGTCAGTTTGGAATTAATGAACCACCCAGCTCAGTCCCCCTGTCTTAGGGAACATGACCACTTTTTAAGGGATTATGCTCCTACAACAACTAGAAAGTGAATAGCTAGTGTTGCCACTTGTCAATCAGCCTTTTTTTAGCTGCTCCTTCCTCCTAGTGGAAGTGAACACTTATTTAACAGTCTCCCTTGAATAGTTGTCTCCATTCATTAATTAACAAAATAAATAATCCTTCAATTACAGTTATGCTTGACCACTTGGTCATAAACCTTACAATAAAATTTAACATATTTTTTTGCTAAAATAAATATCAAATAATTTTTCCCAGTTTTGGGTATGTTACAAGTACCTAGAAGGATGGTTAGTAAAGTCCAAGGTTGAAGACATACATCTTAAGAAAGAATTTGAGGGATTGAGTCCACCATTAACAAATAATTTTTTTTTAAGTAAGTGCAAATGTATACTAATGAAAGAGACAAGAAAAATTATCTTTGAAGATAGTAGGAGGACCTCTCTACAAGAGGTAAGATGGATGAAAATTATGATAAGTTTGCATACCAAGACAAGTTCAAGGAAACATTAATCCAACAAAAGAATTTAATAAAAAAACCATAGAAGATTTCTTTGAAACAAATCAAGCAGCAGATGGGATTCCGTTACAAGAATATGAGGCATCTACGTGCCTTATTAAAATATGAGGAAGACTTGAGAGAACATGAACACGGAATAAATGCAAAACTGAATTTTTTTTCTAGGGACACTCAAAAATTTAAAGATGTTTCTAAAACCAACACAAGTTTAAACACCATCGATGAGGAGAAAAAAATTATAGGATATGAAAATGTAGAATTATGTGGAGCAGGAAGCCAATTAATAGTTCTGACTAAAGGGGAGCTTCAGTAGTGTCATGAGAAATATGTTTTCAATAATATGTTTAAAATGTGTGCACGTGTAATAAAAAGGAGACAAAAAAGGAGACATCTGATGCTGAAAGAAAAACAAAGTTGGCTCATCAAGATATCCAAAGGAAAGATATAAATAAAAAGAAACATTCTTTTGAATTGTTCATAAATTTTAATGAGATGATTAAGTTTCTGTGAATGTGGCTACCCATCGTGAAGATTAATGAAATATGCTTAAGCATTGCGAATGGAATGTGTGAAGTGGAAGATATGAAATTCATAGAAGGATCATTGACCAAATGCAAGAACGAAAATTAATGTATAGAGTTTTAAGCTTTATCCAAAATAATTCTACAAAACATATTAGGAAGGTAAACATCAGTGACATAATTGAGAAGCTGAAAGAAGTAAGCATTGTCTTGAGAGACATGACATTGAATAAAGGTGCAAAGTATGACCAATAGGTTGTTTAGGAATAATTATAACTCTTATGTAAGGAGATGATAACAACAAGTTTCATCTAAGGAGAAGTAACATGTATTGGAAAGGGACATAGAAATTGAAGAAATATGGGTATCGATGCAGAATAGATACCGTAAAGTGAAAATATACGACTATAAGTATAATATATCAAGTCAAAAATTGCAGTTGAATGAGGAATACTGCATCAACAAAGAAAATTAAAAGCAAGTATATAAAGGGTGGATCCTGGAGAGCTTAAGTTACATTAGCGAATCCAATTGAATAGATGATCATATACAGTATAAGTTTTATCATCAAGGAGGATTTTTATATCAAAAGCTTATGACTAGGAGGCCTTAAAACATTTTACCTTGTGATTATGAAGCAAGGGTAATAGATTTCCTGAGTCATTCAACCTTTGGAGTATAAATCTCCAAAGAAGGGACTCTAACTTTTGAGAAGAAATTTTATTTCTCTATGTAAATACTTTAAATTTAATAAATTATATAGAGAAAGTGTTTAGAATATTTGAATTGGTATGATGTAATAAATAAGAACTTATTAGTAGAATTCAAGAAGTGTTAGAAGTTATGTTAATATTAAATTATTAGAAGTGGTTTAAATTAGTTGCAAGAAGGTAGTTAGATAGTTTATGGATTAATTTTTAAATTTATTTATTTTGTAATCCCACAAGAAGAATAGGGGTTCGAGATTTCAAGGAAGAATTCATAGAAGAAGGACACAAAATGTTAAATCATGGGACAAGAACTATGCTAGGGTTATTTCAGACATGTACAATTGTATTTCTTATTATTAATGGCATTCTTGTTGTGAATATTGTATATTGTGTGCGTTTGATTTGATTAAGTTATCGAAATGCATATAACCTTAGTTGTAGGACGATTTCCATTTAAGGGATTTTCAAGGAGAAGATATATGGGAATGAACCTTTTGATGTGAATACACATTCCTGAAGGACTTGAGGAAGGAACTCTTGAAGAAGCATTGACCTCGAAATCAATTGAAAATCTTGATAAAGAGTAAAGAGTGCATTGAGGATGTTGGTGCCAGAGTAACCCTATTAAATTCATTTTACAGTAGAGATTCAACATCAAGTTTGAATATGTTGATGATCATATTTTAGGTATGTTAATGGAGTAAAAATACCCATGTGTACGTAAAAAAAAAATAATGACTATCATCTTGCCATCCCAGGAGATTGCAAGTTGATTCCTACAGTTAACCATCAATCATCATAAATTCAAGAATTAAGAGTGAAACGCTTACTTTGGGATAGCATTTTGGTCTAGAGAGAACACTGTACAAGTTAAAATTGCTACAGGTAATTTGAAGTCTTTTGTATATGACTTTTTGTATTAATGAGACGTTTCTCTTGACGAATATTTAGTACAAGAACACGAGGAAAGTGTGTGAAATAGTAATTGTAATTGTATGAAGTTTAAAGTGTGCTAGATGTATGTATTAAAGTTTCCTTCTTCAAACATACTTTGAGAGATATGTTAAACCATATGCATAATTAAGTAGGGTATTTAGTGAACTTGTATCTGTTCTAGATCAAACCGATTTGGTATTAAAATTGATGGAAACACTCTGGTTGTGTGAGTTCAGTTACAAAAGTTTCTTTGTTTTTACCTTTCCATTAGAGCTGGGAATTAAATAAGGTTGCAAAGCCTGGATATCGACTGAATGCATAAATTTACAAACCTTTGTATATGTGTCTTCAAGTATAATATTTTGAGCAAACACTTAGTAGCTTGGTGACGCTACTACTGGTTGGAATTATTTCTTTGTTTGAGGAATGCCGTTGTTTTTATATTTCTAACTAGATTCTATCCAAACAGAGAAGTTGGGATTTCATTTAACCATTATAAGATCGTAGGATTATTTCACAGCGTCCCTAGGCAGAAATTGAAGGCGAAGTGGAAGGTTACAACAATAAAATTCAATCCTAAAGTATTTATGCATGTTATTGTTCAGTACATGCTTTGGAAATTTCTATAATCATTTTGAATTATCCTCTATTTTGAAACTAACTTATTTCCCTACACTTGATGTAAGTTAAAGGAACCATACCAATCGTTGAAAAGGAAGTGGAATGTTGGTTACCAAGTTGAACATTTTAAAAAATATTCAACTTGGTAACTAGATTTCCCCTTACCTTTCAATGATTCGTATGGTTCCTTTAACTTCTATCAAGTTTAGGTAAATAATCATTCTTAAAATATAAGAGAATTCAAAAGGATTACAGAAATTACAAAATCCTATAATGAACAACAACAACACTGTCAACGATTGGTATGGTTCCTTTAACTTCTATAATTGGTATGGTTCCTTTAACTTCTATAAAGTGTACGTAAATAAGTTAGTTTCAAAATAGAGGAAAATTCAAAAGCATTAAAGGAATGACCAAATCCTGTAATGAACAACAACATGCAAAAATACTTTGTTTTTGAAATTTATTTAATTTGTAAGCCAATGGAAAGAATAGGGGATCGAGAGGTCAACGAAGAATTTAGAGAAGAATGCCACAAAATTTTAAATAAGGCCAAAAGAACTATTCTAGGGTTATTTCATACATGTATACTTTCATTTATTAGTAATAAAAAATTATTTGAATACTTCAGTGTGTTAATGTTGTGTTGGTTGTAAATCTTGTAGACAGTGTGCATTTGATTTGGTTAAGATATCTAAATGTGTAAAACCGTAGTTGCATGACAATTTCCCTTTTAGGGATTCTCAAGGAGAAGATATATGGGCATGAATGTTTTAATGTGATGACATGGTCTTGAAGGACTTGAGGAAGGAACTCTTTAAGATTAATTGATCTTGAATCAATTGAAAACCTTACTGCAAGAGTGTATTGAGGATTCCCCTATGCCAGAGTAACCCTACTAAATTTGTTTTGCAGTAGAGATTTAACATCGATTTTGAATATATTGATGGTTAGTTTATTAGGTATGTTAATGGAGAAAAATACCGATGTGCAGGTCATAAAAAAATAATGACTAACATATGGCTAGCTAAAGATATTGGAATTCGATGTTTGCAGTTAACCATTGATCATCATAAATTCAAGAATCAAGAGTGAACCACTTACTTTTGGATAGGGTATTGTTCTGGAGAGAACTCTGTACAAGTTAAAATTGCGAGAGGTAATTTGAAGTCTAATGTATCTGAATTTTTGGACGAATCGGACGTTTCTTTTGGTAGATCTTTAGTACATGAACGAGGCGTAAGTGTGTGTAATAATAAATGTAATTGTGTAAAGTTGAAATTTCATTATAGTTATGTATTACATTTTCCTTCTTAAATGATACATAAAGATATATGTTACAACATCTAAATGATTAAGCAGGGGTTTTATTGAACTTGTATCCTTTCTATATCAAACCGATTTGGTATTAAAATATACAGAAACATTGTTGTTGTGTGAGTTCATTTACACAAGTTTCTTTGGTTTTACCTTTCCATTACACCTAGGTATTGAATAAGGCCATAGAGCATAGTTATAAACTTAATGCATAGATTTACATACCTTTGAATCAATGTCCTCAAGTATGATATTTTGAGAAAACGCTTAGTAGCTTGGTGATGCTACAGTTGGCTGGAATGAATGATTTTTTTGAGGAAAAATAGTTTTTTTAATATTATTAATTGGGTTCTCTCCAAAGAGATAATTTGGGCTTTCATTTAACCATAATTAGATCGTAGGATTATTTCTCAACCTCCCTAAGAGGAAAGTGAAGCTGAAGTGGAAGGTTACATGGGGAAAATTAAAAAACAGAGTATTTATACATGTTGTTGTTCATTACAGGATTTGGAAATTCCTGTAATCATTTTGAATTTTCCTCTATTTTGAAACTCTATTATTTACCTATACTTATTAGAAGTTAAAGGTACCATACCATTCGTTGAGAGGGAAGTGGAATGCTAGTTACCAAATTGAATAATTTTTTAACATTTTAAATTGGATTTTGTGTGACTATTCCTACCGAAACTTGCACCAACTTATCTACTCTATCAATCCTATACCAACTTATGGTATCCTACCCTACCCTTAATTTAAGCTACCCTTCTATACCCTATCTTATTATAATTTAATCATATCCTATTGTAGATTAGCATATACTACCTTACATTAGCATAGCATATCCCTTCATACTTAGCTTAACCACTTCCTATTAAACTAAAATACCATCCATAAGCTATCATGTTTGTCCCACTATAATATATTTGATCACACCATACCGTATTATACCTATCCTACCTAACCTAATTTACCTTAACCTAAATCTATAACATGACTATTATAAATTAGTCTACATATATTTATGTCAATAAATATAACCTACCTAGCCTAATCCATCTATCCTACAGTATCATACCCTAACTTACCCTACGACATTATTCCCTTAATTTACCATATGCTAGAGTATTCTATCTTACTTAGCTTAACCTATACTAACCCATTTAGATTCATCTGGTGTCGTAGCCTAAAATACCTTGGGATACTTACAATAACCTTTAGTTAACACTATATTTCCACTAGTATAACTACTTTACATAAAATTATCTCGCAAACTTGAACATGGACTATTTATCCTAATCTACTATATCCTAAACTATGTTACCCTACATATCATAATATATATTTTTATATATATGACCACTACTTTTAAACCCTAAAATATGCTACCCTAACCTACTTAGCCTAATTAACCACAACCTTAGCCTAAACTACCTTATATTACACTATCATATCCTAACTTTCCTTATCTTATCTACCTTACAGTTTCCTACCATCATCCCAATTCATTTTTCCTTCACTACCATATAATACCTTTCATAGTTTAAACTATGTTACCCTACATAACATAATATATCTTGTTATATTTTTTACCACTACTTTTAAACCCTAAAATATGCTACCCTAACCTACTTAGGCTAATTAACCACCACCCTAGCCTAAACTACCTTAGACTAGACTGTCCTATCCTACCCTAAAATAATGTAGCATAATCTATTGCAATCGTACAATGCAATAACATATAATATCCTAACTTTCCTTATCTTATCTACCTTACGCTTTCCTACAATTGTCCCAATTGATTTTTTCTTCCCTACCATACAATACCTTTCCTAATTTAACCTATCCTACATTATTCTATCCCACCTAATTGAATATACCTTCTTGTGAAATACCAATGCAAAATAATTTTCCAGTACCCTATAGTAGCCTTACATACCTCACATAAAATTCTCTAATCCAAACTAGCATATCCTACATACCTAACTTAGTTTAATGTACAGTAACGTAATATGCTCTCAAATACACAATCCTACCATACCTTATCCCCTAGCTCATGTAATGAAACCTACCACTACCCTTGCTTAACCTTTCCATCCTTACACTAGAATACACATTTTAGTCTTCTCAATTCGAAATTAACGTACCCTAAGTAGCGAAATATACCCTACCCATCCCTAACCTAATCTAATTTTCCGTAGCCTAGATTTAATAAGACCCTAACAGTACTCTATCTTAGTATACGTATAATTATCTCCCTAACCTTGACATGACCTACGTATCTTAGCATACCATATCTTATACTAACCTATCCTACCTAGCTTAATCTACCATACCTTATTCCACCACTATATTACCCTAAAGTACCATATCCTATCCTATTATAACTACTTTATCTAATATGCAATTTCCATATCATTAACTACTTTATCCTACCTATCTCGATCTTCCGTACTCTAGACTAACTTACCCTACCTACCTAGCTTAACCTAAACTAAACTAAAATAATACACTCTAACATACATAATCCTAACATATCTTAGCCTCTATTTTATATAATATAACATATAACTACCCTAGTGGAATTTATCATGCCCTATATGGAATACCTAGCCTATTCTACTCTATTCTAAACTATCGTAACCTACATAACCTAATCTACATTACCCTACCCTAAGATAGTGTAATATACCCTAATCTAGACCTAGTAATACCTTAACACTACTCTATCTTAGTCTAAATAGAATTATCCCCCAAATATTAACATGGTGTACCTATCCTAATATATGTTATATTAGACTATTGTATGCTACTTATCCTAATCTACCCTATTTAATTCCATCATTATCTTACACTAAAATACCCTTCCCTTTCCTACTTCGCTTAATCTATCATAACCTACTTGGCATAATCTACCATTGTTCTAACCTAAACTAACTTAGCCTATCTACCCTAACCTAAACCACCCTACTCTTCCCTAGTTAGTTTATCCCATTGCATCTTGTCAAACATTAACATATCCTAGCATAACCTACATTGCCTAATCTACTCCACACTTCCTTAGCACTACCCTAGCTAATGTTATCCTACACTACCATAACAAACCTAGCCTAATATATTATATTGTATATTTACCTACCATAACTAACCAAATATACCCTAGACCACCCTTTTCTACTCTATTCTAAACTACCATAACCTACATAATCTAATCTACATTACCCTACCCTAAGATAATGTAATCTACCCTAATCTAGACCTAGTAATACCTTAACATTACTCTATCTTAGTCTAAATATAATTATCCCCCAAATATTGACATGGTGTACATATCCTAATATATCTTATATTAGACTAATGTACACTAATTAGCGTGATTTACCCTACTTTATTCCATTGTTATCTTATGCTAAACTACCCCTCCCTTTTTTACTTTGCTTAATCTATCATAACCTACTTGGACTAATCTACCACTTTTCTAGCCTAAACTAACTTTTCCTATCCACCCTAACTTAAACCACCCTACTCTTCCCTAGTTAGCGTATCCCATTGCACCTTGTCAAACATTAACATATCCTAGCGTAACCTACATTGTCTAATCTACTCTACACTTCCTTATCACTTCCCTAGCTAATGTTTTCATAGACTACCATAGGAAACCTAGCCTAATATACTATAGTGTATATTTTCCTACCATAACTAACCAAATATACCCTAGACCACCCTACATAATATAATCTATCATGCCTTAGAGTATCGTTACATGTCTAATCTACTGTATCCTACTATAGACTATCCTACCATACCCTAACCCAATGTATACGAATATAGTACACCTTTCCATAAACTAACCTAACCTCTTATCCCACCTTGCATTTCATCACTTATCCTGCCTAATCTAATCTACTATAAGCTATCATACACAAACAAATATATCGTACCTTAGAGTAGCCTTTCCTACCTTACCTAATTTCTACCCTAGACACAATAACTAATCCCATCATATAGTAACGTAACAAATAATGACTTTAACTAACCTAACAAACTTTATCCCACCCTACATTTCCTAATCTACCTTACCACTACCCTAGCTTAACCTATCCGATATTACCTTGGAACATGTCTAACCTAGAAATCCCTATAATAAACTACCCCACCATATCTAAGCTAGTCTAGAATATTGTAGGTTGACTTAACCTAATATACTGTACACTATATTTAACTCTACCCTACCACTATCAAAGCCTAGTGTACATAAAATTAGCCCCCAAAGCCCAACATGTTCTATCTCTTACCTACTTAATTGTATTGTCCCCCTCTAATTAAGCATCAAAAAACAACCGCTAACCTACTTAATTCCCATAGGTTTGAGTGGGTACTACATGAGAGGGAATTGAGTAAGGGCATTTGATACTTAGAGAATAACAAGACATTCATTCAGTGTCAAGTCATTAGTCAGATAAAATAACCCTTGCTTCTTTAGTCTTAAAAGTCAACATCAAAATAGAATTGCATGCATTTAAAAGTGAAGCAAAAACTCTAAAAGTGACACGCAAACCCTAAAAGTACATGAGACTCTATTTAAGAGGGTTATGACACCAAAGAAGATATATATTGTTATTGTTGATTGATTTTGGAGTTTCGAGCAGTAGCATACTACGCAGCCGCGACAGTTAGCGGTTGGAGACGGTGTCTTCAGCTAGTGAGGGTTCGGTAGTGAGATATCTACCCTAGTATGTTATTGGGATAGATCATTGAGGTTTATCCATTGCATCCATCATATACTATCAAAGATCCAGCACATTCTGAAGGGTTATTAGTAGATCCATGTTTGCAGCCGCAAGTAGCAGGGAAAACACAGAAGGATTCATTGGGACCACAAAACCCAGTATTTCATCTGCATGTCAACTTTCTCTTTCTCAAGAGGCCAATCCTATAGTATGCAGTGATTATCAGCCATCAGTTTTCTCACCTAGAGAAACTATCAGCCAAACAGATTAGTTGGGTTGTGAGAAGCATAAATGCTAATCAATTTTCTAGGGCACTTAGAGGCATCCAAACCTCTGCATGTTCTAGGCCATCTCTCCAGCATCAGCAGATGGAGAAGCTCAGAAAGTTTAATCCTGAATGAACCTCTCCTCCTACAAAAGCGTCACCTTAAGTCTCGAGGGTTTTTATGGTACTACGGGGTAGTAACACTCGAGGAAAAGAGCATTTTTAGACCACCCATCTAGATCCTTATGCATGCAACTATCTCTAGAGTCATTATCAGCTAGAATATCAGTGGTAAGTGTTAATTTCTCTCTGCAAAATGCTAACCCTATTTCAGCTATATTTTAGGGCATTTTTGCATGGTGAGTTTGCATGCACACATAATTTTCAAATTTATATGAGATTGAGTGTACGAGTCATCAGTATCATAGAACATTAGAGAATATCAATATTTGGAATATTACAGTGGTACCAGAGCATGTTCCTTGCCAGCTATGGGCTTGAACATGAGAAGTAGATAAATACAAGAGATGAAACTTTTGTAACCTATAGGAAAAGGAGTAGGTACACAGAGGAATTTTAGGATATCCAACTAGAAGATACCAACTCATACATGGACCCAATAGGTATACACTCTGACAAGGGAAAAGAAACAAGAGGACGTGAGGACAGAACGGAGTTTCTCAACCTTGTAAGCGCATTGCAAGACTTAGACAAAGGGAAAAAGGACGTACTTAATGCAATAAATAGATGATCAACAAAACTAGAACCAGGTAATAGAAGTACACCTCTCTCATTGGTAGATAGAGGTTCTACAAGTAGTAGTGGGAAACATGCATACACCAATATGCAGAACAGACCCTACATATATAACAGAACTTCTAGTAGGTCTACTATGCCTCACTTCTTGGCAGATGCAGTAGCAGGTCTAGTCATGTAGGTAGAGCCTAGTGAACACTTTGGGGCCTATTTGAAAGAATACAGGGACTTAGGGGATGAGTTTCATGGAGCCATGTATTTTTCGGATTTTTGCAACATGAAGAGTAGGAATAGGCCCAGGAATTTCAACAAGGGATTCAATCATAACTATGAGTTGTAGAAAACCTTGAGAAGCTTGACCATCCCAAACTTTGATGGGGCTCATGAAGTTTCAGCGAGGATATGAGTTTAGAAGTTGGATACCTATTTCAAACTCAATCCCATGATAGACACAAATTCCATTAAATTGGCTATAGTTCACCCAGATGGAGAGGCTCATGAGTGGTGGTACCACATATTAGTGACATTGGGTCACAACACCATCCACTCCTATAGTGATTTCACTCAAAAACTCATGGAGCGGTTCAACAGGAAAGATCCAGAGATACATTTCAGAGAGTTGGATCAACTCAAGTAGACCTGTAGCACCGAGGCCTTCATATTAGAGTTCCAGAGGGTAGATTTTATGGTGACAGATATGTCATAGAGTAGTTTAACTATGTTGTCTACTGAGGCCTTGAAAGAGCCACTACGGGGGTGGGAAAAAGCCTACAAACCCTCCACTCTATAGGATTGCATCAGCCAAACCAGATATCTCTAGGAATCAGTCCAGAAGAACACGTTTCCACTCAAAGCCAAATTTTTGTATAGGGACAAGGACGAGAAACCATTCCAGCAGGAATTACTGAAGAAAACATGGTTAGATGATGACACTAAGAAAGACTTGAGATGGAAGAAATAGTGTTTTACTTGTTAGGAACCATGGGTTCCAGGACAAAGGTGCACACGAAAGGCCAAGGCTCATTACATAGAGGTATATTTAGATAGTGAAGGGGAGGAGTATGAGCAGGAAACAATAAAATAATTGCGGGAAGGAGAGGAGGAGTCACTCCAAGGTGATACACCAAAAGGGAGTTATTGCTACACTATCTGGAGTACCTAGATTCCATACTCTTAGGGTCAAGGAAGTAGTACAGGGCCGCAAAGTGGGAGTATTGATTGATGGCAGAGAAACCCCAATTTCATTGATGCATCTTGGGTAGCCAAGAGGGGTATTCCGAGAGAGAAGTTTGAGGGATTTATTGTAGCAGTAGCAAAAAACTCTAGCATGGAGTGCAACTATTGGAGTCCAAAACTGAATGTCACATTATGAAAATACTAGATGACAGATTCATTTTATGTAGTGGATGTGGAATATACACATGTAGTATTAGGTGTTCAATGGATTTATTCAATAGGGAAATATACTATAGACTGTCGAGAAATGGAAATGGAATTCCAGGGACCAGATGGGAAACGAGTAGTTTTGAGGGGCGGGTGAGTGCAAGAAGATGATGGAACTTTAAGATGCAATCCTAGTTTTCAAAAACAACATCATGTTACAAAAAAATACATCAACCCGAGCCTGACATAGCACTTGGTATGGTCCAACCCGAGCCTGACATGTCATGGAACATGTAGGATAGGAATAAACATCGCGTACGCGTTATAGTACTACAAAACGCGCGCGCGATTTGTGTAGCCAAAACGCGCACGCGATTTATATATCCAAAACGCGTACGCGAGTTTTAAATCATAAAA
>LPNX010442157.1:3085-36669 GCA_001517045.1 Pseudotsuga menziesii
AAGAACATTTCTCAAAAATTAATTAATTTGATAAACACAAAAAATTTGGTTGCAAAATTAATTAATTTAATGTATAATCTCAAGAATAAATTTGGTCTAGTCTCGTATCTGAGTTAGGTTTTTGAGTTTTTGTAGGTGTGTGGACTAGGGTTTGCAGGCCCACTCAGCCTTCCCATGGATCCTCTGGATCCAACTTCTGTCGATGTCCGCTTCCAAAGCATTGTAGCTGCTCTTCCTCCTTCCGTGGCATCCATCCCTCCTTCTCGATTTGTTAAACGTGCAGAGGTGCCGGAATTCAAGCTTTCCTCTACCGCCTCCAAGCGAAAAGATGTTACTCTCTTTGAAAAAGGGCTCATCGGCTTGTTCACAGGGCTTTGGCCATCCCCTCTCTCAGTCGATGTATGGTTAAATAAAAACTGGAGAACCCTCACTCAGGGGGAGGTGCAACAAATCTTCTCTGGAAAAGGATATTTCACTTTCATCTTTGAGAAAAAGGAAGATAGGGATATCATCTTCAGGAATGGCCCCTACTTCATGAGACCAAGAGGAATGTATTTGAACAAATGGGATCTTTCATTCAACCTAGAGAAAGACATACCTAAGGCAGTTCTAGTCTGGGTAAAGCTTCCACACCTGCCTCTGCATTGTTGGAATGATGAGGACTTCAAAGCAATAGGAAATATGCTGGACAAATATGTGGACAAGTCAAAGCCAAAACCCCCAATGTTTTCTTGTGCCCGTATCTGTGTGGAGGTCGATTTAGAGAAAGGGCTGCCAGAATCCATCAATCTCTCCATAGACGGATGGAACCATTTGCAAACAATGGATTATGAACAAATCCCCTTCAAATGCAAGTACTTCCATGAATATGGGCATTTTGTAAAAACTTTCCCAAAAGAACCAGAGAAAATAATTCAAGAAGGGGTTTAGGAGGAAGGCTGGAATGTAGCAAGTGGGAAAAGAACAACAAAAAGTGCAGTAGCAAAGCAGCCTCATGCTACAAGAAAAAGCACCTCCAAAAATAGTTTTGAAGCACTCCAAAAGGAATAAAAAGAGACTGACCCTTCAGAGGAGAATGTGGAAGAAGACCCGTCCCCAGAACAAGAGGTCGGTGTAGAATATCTAACCCAACGAAAAACAAAAGAGCCGAAAGAGGAGGTAGCCCAGACAGATGCAATGAAGACGATCACAATAATCTTAGAAGGTTTAGTCACTCGATCCAAGACAAAATCTTGCTCGGAGGAGTCCATAGATAACTCAACTGAGGAACAAGAACCCCTTTCCAGAAAAGGAAGAAAATCCAACAAGATAATAAGGGAACAGGAAGCAACTAGGGAAAAAGCAGCAGGGAAGCAATCCAATCTAGAATTCCTGGTTAAAAATTCCCAGGCAAGCAAATACCTTCTTAGTGTAGAAGAGGAAAGAAAGGAAAAAGAAAGGGCACTCTGCAACGCTAAGAAATAATGAAGTTGGTCTCCTGGAACTGTAGAGGATTAGGAGGTTCCCAAAAAATAGAAGTAATCAAAAGGTTCAAAACAATGGAATTGGCCTCAATCCTCCTTATCCGGGAGACAAAAAAAATAGGTGGAAGACAATATAGCCACTCTAAAATATTTTTGGCCTAAAGGAAAAGGGTATGCCATCAGATTAATGGGTGCCTTAGGAGGTCTTCTTAGCTGGTGGGACACAGACAAATTTGGAATGCTTTTAGCTATAGAAAATAACAATTGGCTGCTAGTCAAGCTAGAAAATAAAGAGACCAAATAAATGTTCTGGATTGGAAACATATATGGTCCAACCATCCAAGCCCATAAGGAAATTTTTTGGAAATCCCTTGAGAATCAAAGTGCTGACAAAATGCTTCTTCCTTGCTATTTAGCAAGCAACTTCAACGTCACCGTCTCTGCTGAAGAACAAAAAGGAGGAACAAAGGTTAGGGATCCATATCAGGGAAAGGATCAAAGACCTAATCTCTCTTTGTGGACTATCGAACATCAAACCTAAAAATGACACCTTCACGTGGAGTAACAAAAGAATTGGACCCGGTCACATAGCTGCTCGCCTGGACAGGGTGCTTGTAAACACTTATCTCCTATCCTCTCATCCAGAGTCCAAGCTCCTCTGCATAGCCACCTCTAATCACAAGCCGATCTATCTTTTCTTCCATGCTCTAAAAAATCTAGGCCCTCTCCCCTTCCACTACAATCATATCTGGCTTGAGGTTGATGGGGTTAAAGACATTATAGCGGATGCCTAGCGCTGCTTCATTCCTGGTACTCCAGCCGTCTCCTGGGAGAAAAAAATTAAGAGACTCAAGCAAGCCCTCAAGTCATGGGTGAAACTCCATTATCAGCAACCCTCTAAAAAGAAAGCGAACATTGTCAAAAGCATGGAATCCCACCAAGAAAATATGGAGGACACAGAAATCACAAGAGAACATCTCCTCAAAGAATTAAAACTCAAAAAGAGTCTACAATCAATTCTAAGGAAGGAGGAGCAAGAATGGAGAATGATATCGCGAGTCCTTTGGCTCAAACGAGGTGACCAAAATACAAAATTCTTTCAAAATCAATGCAGGGACAGACAAAGAGGGAACACTATTAGGGAGCTCAGAAGCGAGGATGACTCTCTCATCACTAGGCAAGCTACTATAAGTATGGAGGTAAGAATCTTTTTTGAAAACTTATATAATGATGAGGAAAATGTTGCTCGGGAATGCATGGATGAAATGGTTTGGGACATCCCTTTCCTGATCAGCCCAAAAGAAACCTTACAGCTTGAATCCCCCATAACCAAGGAAGAAGTAAAGAAGGCCATCTGGTCCCTTCATCTGGACAAAGCCCTGGGGCCCGATAGCTTCCCTATCTACTTTTATAGAACCTTATGGTCGCTAATAAAGAATGACCTCATGTGACTAATCTCCTGGATGGAAAAAAGAAAAATGGGGGGAGCCACAAACTCCACCTTCCTAGCCTTAATCCCCAAAGAAGAAAACCCCTCCTCCATCAAAAGGTTCAGACCCATTTCTCTATGCAATGCCTCATACAAAATATTTTCTAAAGTCCTATCTCTAAGACTCAAGCCAATTGTCCGGTCTCTGATATCCCCCAATCAAGGAGGCTTCATCTCTGGTCATCAAATCAGTGACAATATCCTTATGGTTCAAGAAGCTATCCATTCCAACACTAAGAGAGGGGAACTAGGTATGGCCATCAAACTAGATCTGGAAAATGACTTTGATCGGATTAGGCACTCCTTCATCCTGACAGTTTAAAAAAAATTTGGGTTCCCTACTATCTTCATAAACCAAGTCCAAGCCTACATAAACTTTCCCTGGATAGCCCCCCTAATCAATGGGAGACCCACAGATTTCTTTAAAGCCTCCAGAGGAATAAGACAAGGGTGTCCCCTCTCCCCCTTTCTCTATATCATTGTTGCGGACTCTCTTAGTAGGAGACTCTCGAGACTTCAAGCTGAAGGCTTACTCCCAAGCCTTTCCTTCCGATATGGAGTCAATCCAATAAACCATGCTCTCTTTGCTGATGACACTATCCTATTAGGCATAGCCTCCCCACAAATCACAAGAAACTTCCTAAAACCCTTGGACCTCTTCCTTCATTCCTTTGGAAGTTCGGCTAACCTGAACAAGTGTCAGCTATTTGGCTAGAATTGAAACATTACAACTCTTCGTAGCATATCTCAAATCCTGCATATCAAATCCAACTAAAACTGGACTCACTTCACCTAATTGGGCATCCTAATTATTAAAAAAACCTATGCCTCGGCTATGTGGACCCTGATCATTCAAAAAATCAAGAACAAAATCAATTCACTGAGCTCTAAATGGTTAAATATGGTAGGAAAGGTAACTCTCATTCACTCTATCCTCTCCTCCTATACAATATACTCCAATTCGATGATCCTTGCTCCTAAAAATGTCATAAACAACATAAGTAAGGAAATCAGAAAATTCCTTTGGCAAGGGGGAAAGGTTCAGAGAAAGAAATTTCACTTGGTCAAATGGGATACTGTCAAAAAACCAAAATGCAGAGGAGGATTGGGAATTAGGGATCCAGAGCAAATGAACAAAGCGCTGGGAGCAAAACTGATTTGGAGATTGGTTACTGGTGGTAAGGAATGGTGGAAATAAGTAATTAGGAAAAAACATATCAAAAGGCCTAGGTCGAAAATGCTAGAGAGAGAATGGATAGGAAAGGGATCCTCTCTTTGGAAACTGTGCAAAGTCTCAATTAATCTAATCCAATCACATTCCTACTAGATACCGGGAAAGGGAAAAAAGATCAATATTTGGGAAAGTAGAATTCCTGGGAAATCCCCCCTCTCATGTCTTCCGGGAACAAATGACTTGGCTGAATGGACTAGCAGCGAAGGCTTTCTCTCTATTCATGATCTCTCTCTATGGAATCTGAAAGGAATCTGGGTGGGATGGAAAGAACTGAACTCCCCCCTCCATCTGGACGAAGCTAAGAATCTTTTGATGACTTCTTTGTAGGGAATGTCTCCAATCAAAGAGACTAAAAAGGATAGTATTGGATGGGGTAAGAATGGGCAATATACGGTCAAAGAAGGTTACAAAAGACTTACAATCATAACTAGTAGCAAGTGAGCACATATGGACAAAATTATGGCATCCGAACAACATCCCCAAAGTTAACTCTTTTTGTTGGCTCCTAATCCATAACAAACTCCTTACAGCTGAAAATCTTTGAAAAAGAGGGATAGAGGGTCCTTCTCAGTGTTCCCTATGCAACAATGAAGAAGAAACAACAATCCATCTTTTTATGCACTGTAGTGTTTCTTTGAAAGTCTGGCAGTGTGTTCTCCCTCTAGGATTGATATTCAGCCCGTCAAGATCAGTTCCTTAGCTCCTTGATGAATAGGACAAAAAAATCCTTGGCTCTCTTAAAAAGAAGCCCATTCTCAGGAGGCTATGGAAAACCATTCCCAAGAACGCCTACTGGAAAATATGGATAGCAAGAAATAGAGCTATATTTAAAGATCAAAAAGTGGTTCCTACACGAATTGTCTCCAAATCTGTAGGGATGATAGCTTAAAAATTCACCTCGAATAGTATCAGCTTTCCTCACTCTGAAAATATCATGGAGCCTCATGCCTCTTGGTGTAAGATCTATCTAAAAGATAGGAACTCCCCTCAGTCCAACACCACAATCAATAAGCAGCCTCATAGTAAGCACACATGAGAAATAAGGAAAAATAGCAGTGAACACATGGCTTGGCTTAGGGAAAATAATATCTATTCGCTCTTCTTCGATGGTGCCTCTAAGGGAAATCCAGGGGTGGCAGGTGCGGGAGGGATCCTCATGGATCCTGAAGGAAAAATTGAACAAACCTATGCTTGGGGAATTGGATGCAAGACTAATAATGAGGTGGAGTGGACAACCCTTCTGCAAGGATTGAGGATTCTTGTTGAATCAAATCTAGACAAGGTAGCAATTTTTGGGGACTCCAGACAAGTCATTTATAAAATGATTAATGGATACACTACTGTCTCAATGAAATGTCGGTGTTTGTATGACAAAGTTGTCGCTTTTCTCTCTCCTCACTATGAATTTTTTCATATCCTTCAAACAAACAATGTTATCACTGATGAAATGGAAAATGAGGGGGCTTCTCTCCCATAAGGGCACTTGAAGCTCAATGGGGTTAATTCCACCCCTTTACCCATACCCTAATGGATTTTTTGCATAGAAGGGCCACTAGCCAATGCTCAAAAGTAACAATCTCCAAGGTTTCGATGCTAGGCATTTTATATATATGGGATCCCAACGTAGATCATGGCACAAGTGATCCATTAAACATGGAAATAATCATGATCCAAAGGACGTTAATCAAGACCCCAGTGCATTCTTGGCTTGCTCCACTGCCTCTCATACCATCTACACATGTGCTCTCACCCTCCTCGATTCTCGATGTTATTAACTCCAGTATCTAGAGTAATGGTCTTTGCAGCTCGCACGCTCTAGGTCCTATCTTATTTTGTGCTATGGCTTATTTCAGACTCCATTCTTACACCGCAGCTCATAGAAACAATGGTCTAAACCTTGCTCGCTCTGTTTTCTCGCTGGAGAGGACACTGTTGAATGTGATTTCAGGATTTGGTGAAGGATATCTCACAGAGATACCATGGGAGTCTCTTCCTTTCTGCAGGGTGTTCATGAAAGAAAGGTTTGCCCTTTCTACCTTCTTCTCCCATCATTGCTCTCCTAGCAATGACGGTCCTCTGTGGTGTTTGAATTCGGGACTCAGGCTCAACATTTTTGAAGGTGAGGTTTTCTCAGTTGAAAGCAATTTGGTTTTAGGTTGTAAGTGTTTTGGCTAGAAGGAAGGAACTATTGGTACCATTTCCTGTAAGTGCAAAGCTGACCGGGATTCTCTCCTAAGAGAATTCAGTATTCTTCACTTGGCCCTTAGTGAGTTTTTTGGTTCACAAGTACAAGATTTGGAAGGTGCTGTCAATATTCTTTCTTGCTTACTAGCCCTTGTCTCTTTCTCCCCTTGGCAAGGCATCATGAACCCAGCAAATGAGAATGCATGGATTTCAGATTTGAAGAAGAATCTCCGTTGCCTATATGAAATGATGGCAATAGGCATAATGGATAACAAAGCTTTGGTGCAAGAGGTGAAGGGTATGGGTGAGGTGGTAAGTTACACTTCCTATCAAATAAGAAATCATGACTTGCGAATTGATGACACTGAATCCAACCTCCGAGAGATGATGGCAAAAGTGGACAGAATCTAGGAAGATATTCAACGCTTGGTTAATATGAACCAAGCTAGTCAGGCCCATGAAACCCTTGTTGTAGCTCAACCAATGGAGGAGGAGTCGGTGGAGCAACCTATTAAGGAACTAGGCTAAATCCTTAATGGATTTCTCTGTTTATGTTTTTCTATTTACTTTTAAATCAGCAGTATGTTAGGGTATATACTACCACTGTCCATCGATTTTATGTAAAAACTGTAAGTGGAGTTCTTTGGTCTCCCCTATGGACCATTTTTGGTTGTGTTCTTTGAACAGCAAGAACTCTCAGTCTTGGTTCCTTTTTTGTGTAATGAAACGTTGTGCACAGCCTATTTAATATCACCTCTTTTTACTGTTTCTATTAAAAAAAAAAATTGGTCTAGACAAGCATGCTAAAAGCATATGCAGCCTCAACAAAAAAGATAAAAAAATATGTAGTTGACTTGGAAATTGAGGGTTACCACGTCCAACAAGCCATCCTCAACTTCAGACCCCAGGTAAGCATTATGACCACGGACACATGGGAAGAATTGGGTAAACCACAACTTAATGAATCTCACATATACTTAAAGTTAGCATATCAAGGATTAATTGAATCCATTAGTGTCTAGAAGATTGTCAACACGACTATCAAAGTTAGCACCACTAAATTTGACTTCAAAATAATCAATACTAAGGAAGGATCCAATTCCTTCCCAGCTTTGGTAGGTCGACCATGGGGTCGAAAGGTGAAGGCATCAATTTCACTCGATAAAGAAAAAATAAAACTCGAAGGAAATGGGAAAAAATTTATTGTTCCAATTCACCCATCTCAGGGAGAACCATGGACAGAACCTATAGATGAAGATGTTGATATTTGACAAGTATACCAAATTCAGAACAACCAAGACTATACAGAACCTAACATATATGGTGAACTTCACCTAGGAAACCCAGATTCTATGGTTATAATTTAGATGTTGAATTATATCATTGGGAGATTGAAAATTATGAATTACAGGCAAGCAGGTGTTGGACCATTAAAACAATCCTAAAAATGACAACACGACAATGTTTTTTTTGTTTCTGTAATTTCTAAGATATTCAAAAGGAAAATTAGAGAATATCCATCCTTGGTACAGCAAAGAAAGAAGCATCAAGTCAACCAACACTCAGATATAAAGAACGTGAGTCACCAGTACTTCATGTGGAACAATTTTCCAAAAATATAGGTGAACAAGGTTGACTTCAAAGTTTAGTCGAAACATTTACTTGGTAAGTGACTCAATGGTGGGATACACACCAGTGGAGACTACAAACATGGACATTAGATTCAACATAATTTATAGAAAGATTTGTAGGAAAGAAGCTAATAACACAAGCAAATATACCAATCTTCACACAAGGGAAATACCCTGAGAAACATATAATTATCTGCAAAAAATAATGGAGAATACTAGGGTATAAAGACCAACAAGTCTGGTCTCACCTATTTCTTAATACATTAGATGATTTACCAAAAAAATGGTGCAAGATGGAAGAAGCAAGAGGAGAAACATTCACTTGGAATTATTTAAAAGAAAACTTCATAAAAGACTTCAAATTCACATTAGATGATGAACTACTAGTCGAAGCATCAAAATAGATAAACACATTCCTACAGCCAACTAACAATACACTGGCCGAAATTTGGCATAACTGATCGAATGCCACGTTTCATAATATTAGATCAACCAAAATATTGCATTTGACAAGACTTCGTCTGGAAACTAAAAATAGAAAATACAAATGGGAAAAGTTTCCAATGGAAAACAGACCACTCAGAAACCTAAAAAAGAAACAGTGTTAAAAATCAAAACAAAAGAAAAATATGACCATAAAAGACTAATAGCTGACGACTTCTGACCTACATTTTCTCAATTTAAATAAGGAAAATTGAAAATTAATGAAAGAAAAGCGTTGTAATGGATGGACGTGAAGGTTAGAATAAAATAGGTCGACATATCCAACAATGATAGAAAAAAAATTGCAAAAATTGGAGATTACTGGAATGAAGAGCAAACAACAGAAATCGACAACCTGCTAAAAGAATTTAATGAAATTTTTGCTTGGGATTCTAAAGATCTTAAAGGATTAGTTCAAGAAATGGGAGAAATTAAAATCGACATAAAACCCGATGCAAAACCTATAAAAAAAAGGCCATATAAGATCACTTGTAAATATAAATAAATAGTGAAGAAAGAAATTGATAGTATGTTAGCGGTCAGAATCATCTATCCTATTGACCAGTCAGAATGGGAAATACCAATGGTTGTGCAACCAAATAAACATGACCCGACACGACTAATAATTTGTGTAGAGTTTTGAGAACTCAACAAAGTCACTCTTACAGACCCATTTTTTACTTCCTTTGCAGATGGAATTCTTAACAAAGTTGCAGGACATGAGTGTTACTCATTTACAGATGGTTTCTCAGGTTATAATCAAGTACCTATTGCCAAGGAATACCAAAATAAAACAACGTTTGTATGTGAATTTGGTTCATTTTCCTGCAAATTTATGTTATTTGGTATGAAAAATGCACCAGTTGTTTTCTCACGAATAGTTGTTAAGGCATTTCAAGAATATATATATATAAAACAATGGTTGTGTAATTCGACGATTGGACAATTTACTCTATGCTAAAAAACCATTGCAAATGGATAAGATTGATGTTAGAAAGATGCCGGCATATTCATCTATCCCTTAATATTAAAAAGTGTATTTTCGCAACCCTATTGGAATTCTACTGGGAAATGTCGTATGTAAAGAAGGTATTAAGGTCAACTTTGCAAAAATCAAGACTATTCTCGACCTAAAACCACCAGTCAATCCAAAGCAAGTACAAATTCTATTGGGACACACAGGGTGTTATAGAAAATTTATACGACACTACTCTAATATGACATACCCCTTAGAATAGTTACTAAAATATAATCAAGAAAACAAATGGACTGATGAATGTGCCACATCTTTTGACATCCTAAAGAAAAAACTAGTTGAAGTACCTATACTACATTTCCCAAACTGCTCGGTAAAATTTCATGTACATATTGATGCATCTGGAATAACAATCGCAGTGATATTAACGCAACATGTTGATGATGGAATGGACCATCTGAATGCATATAGAAACATAAAATTAAATAAAGTTGAATGCAATTAATTGACAACAAAAGGAGAAGCACTTGGGGTGGTGTTTACACTAAAAAAATATCAACATTATCTACTTTCCAATCTATTTGTATTTTATACAGACCATTAAGCATTAAAATATCTAGCCAATAAACCATTGCATCATGGAAGAATATGTCGATGGCTACTGTTATTTCAAGAATTCAAATTCAAAGTCATAGTTCGACGAGGAAAATCAAATTTAAGATGCAAGCACTTGTTGAGAATTGACACAAGAGAAGAACCGACTGGAATTGAAGATGATTTTCTAGATGTCCATGTATATCTAGTTGAAGCCGTATCTTCTGATCTTGCAGAAATCACTCAATTTTTAGAGGAAGGAAGAACACCATTAGGAATGAGTGATAAGAAGAAAAAATCCTAGAAATGAAAGCTGCACCTTACACCATAGTAAACAAATTCCTCTATAAACTAGGTTTAGACGAGGTACTCCGTCGATGCATTCAGGATCATGAAAGAGAAAGTATAATGAATGAAGCACACTTTGGCCCAGTTGGAGAACATTTTTAAGAAAACACAACAGCCAAAAAAATCCAACAGTCAGGATCATGGTGGCCAACATTATACCGATACTATTGAATATTTGTAAGTAAGTTTGACAGATGCTAACGACTAAGTTGGCCTTTACAAATGATCCGGATTTATGCAGAAACACAACAGAATACACAAATAATCATAGAAACAAATATGCAGTGCAAATAACACTTCAATTCATTAATCAATAACTGAAACTTATTTACATACAGAATGGAAATAAACTAGCTAGAGTGCTGGTAGCTTATCTTTGAGAAGAGATGTGGCGGCTACATGCCTCTGAACTCTGTGTTACAATGAGGCTCGAAGGCCTATACATTATTGAGAAACAATGGAAACCCTACACATCCAAAAACATAACCTTAGGAGGTGAAATGCCTTAATGTGGGCCCCGTTGGGTAACTTGGTACATCAATTTCCCGGGGTCGTAACTTTAGCATACTACCTCCGTTTGATGCACATGATACATCGTTAGAAAGATATGTTTAAGGACTACATATTTAAATGGAGTATATTGAGTCTAGAAGGGACTCATATTTTCCTGACCATTTGATGCCAAAAAAATGTCATTTAGGGCCTCAAAACGGCTCTGAAAGTTTAGGACCCGAAAACTGCCAAAAATAGTAAATTGTGCTACAATTAAGGAAATTGGAAAACTGAAAGAAACAGTGGTGGGTGTCCAAGAGGAATAGGTGGGTGGCCACCAATATCCTCTTGGATCATTCCTCCCCCCTTAGGAAGCAATGGTCCCCATTGCGTTGAGTTCCTCCATGAGATGAGGAAACTTCTATTGAACTTGGTCCCAGATGAGCCACTTTCCCTGGTGAAGGAGTTGTCCTGCTTTGACAACTCGATATAGCTGGATCTTCCACTGGTAGGTGTTCTTGATCTGTGTGTCCATAATTCGATCAGTTGTGGCTTGTTCCATGCAGTCGGGGTTTAACTCTGTCATTGTGAGTTGTTCTGCCATGTCTGATGTGTCCAGTAGAGGTGGAAAGTAGGGCCGAAGGCTGTCCACATTGAACACTGGGTGTAGACCAAGGAATGGTGGAATACTGAGCTCAAAGGCATTGTCCTCGACAGCCTTGGTGATGGTGTATGGCCCATATCAAAGCAGGCGAAGCTTTCGGTGGGGTCCAGCGAAGCGCTCCTTCTGTAAATGTAGCCACACTTTGTCGCCCACCTGGAAATTGTGTTGCACCCGATGCTGATCATGTCACTGCTTGTACTTAGCATTGGATATGTCCAATATGTCATGAACCTGTTGGTGAATGTGCTGAATGCACTCAATGAAGGTGTTGGCCTTGGAAACTTCATACTAGATATGAGCCGAATCAGCCTAAGTAGCTGCAAATGGCATGGCTACATCAATGGGACATAGTGGCTGGAATCCCAAGCCCACCTGAAAGGGGTTGTGGTTGGTTGAGCTATGGAGGGCCCGGTTATAGTTTTTTTGTACATAGGGGAGGATCTCATCCCATGTGTGTGGATGCTTTGAGTTGTACATATGCAAAATGTGTACGATCATCCTATTGATGACCTCTGTCTGGCCATCCATCTGTGGATGGAAAGTTGTGGACTTTGTGAGCTTGGTGTCTAGCATTGACCATAGGCTAGACCAGAATGTACTAAGGAACTTTCTGTGTCGGTCTGAGATTATAGACTGTGGGATACCAAAGTGTACCCACACTCGTTCAAAGAAGAGTTTAGCAGTGGCTTCTGCTGTGATATTCTTCTTGCAGGCTTCCATTATGGCCATCTTTGAGAATCTGTCAATGACCACAAACACATAGTCGTTGTCGTGCTTAGTAGAAGGAAGGCCTGACATGTAATCCATGGAGATGGATTCCCAAGGTAGACTAGGGGTAGGAAACAGAGTATAGAGGCCTTTCTTCTTGATGGATGGTTTGGAAATGGCGCAGGAAGTGCAGGATCAGATGTACTTCCCAACGTCCTGTCAAAGGTTCAACCAATAGAAATACTTCTGCAGTACTGCCACTATTTTCTCGACCCTGAAATTGCCCAGCGACCCGGCTATAGTGTGCTTTCCAAATCATCTTGGCATGCTCACTTGAAGGAACACAAAGGTGTCCCATGTGATACAGTAGTACATCCTGGAGGTGAAATTTTGGAACTTGGTTTCCCTCCAAGAGCGTGTAGTATGTGTGGCTGAATTCTAGATCGCTCTTGTAGAGAAGCGGCCAATCAGAAGTCTCGTGCCCACAAGAGTTGAGCATGGTCGTTATCACCATGATTGATGGTCGGATGAGGTAGTCTGCAACATTATTGGTGCTTCCCTTCTTGTACTTGATGTTCAAATGAAACTGTTGTAGATATGTGGACCACTTCTCGTGGTGATTGTTCTATAACTTCCCTTGTGTCTGCATGAACTGCAGGGTTCGGTGGTCTATGTGGATGATTGTTTCCTTCCCCAAAATGTAATGCTTCCATTGCTGGCAAGTCTGTACAATGGAATACATCTCTTTGTCATAAGTGGGATATTTGCAGGCTGTGTTTGACAGTGTCTCACTGTGATATGCGACTGGATGCCCTTGTTGAGTAAGGACTACCTTGTTGATGTAATTGTAACTTTGGAATGTATTCACTTGTATTTCTTATCTATTGTAACCCAATGTTCATTCTGGGATGTATTGTAATGTATTTGAGTCATGTCATACCTCGATGTTTATTCCAGGAAGTTTCTATAATGAGAAAGTCATGTGAATTCATTGTGGGTAACCCTCTTATTGGTCAAGGGTTAAAGTCCCCACAGTTGTGGGGCCCTTGGGTTATTAGAATATCCTAGTGAATTCGACTCTAGGTGAGTCATTGTAAGTCGGGGCAATAGTCCCCACCATTGTGTTACCCTCCTATTGGTCAGAGGAGGCAAAGTCCCCACAAGTGGTGGGGCACTAGGGTTATTATACACTCCTAGAGATGTTGGCTCTAGTAAGTAATTGTTAAGTGAGGCCGACATGTTGGAGTGCACTTCAAGTAAATGAAAGAATATAAATATAGAGTGAGACTCTCTATTTATATCACTTGCAACACACATCACTTACTCACTCAAGTGTGGCGCATTAGTGAGGAAGGAAATACACTGGGACTAGACAAGAAGAAGACTAATGCTGTCGGGAGTGCATCTTACTGTTTTGGGGATTTTACTATTTTGGTGCTGATTCTATCTCTGAGGAAGTTGCAGGGTTTTATCCTTTATGTTTTTCCCTAGGAAAACTCTTTGTGTCTCTTGTCTCTTGTGATGTGCTTATGTTTTATTGCTGTGCTTGTTATTCTCTCAATGAAAAGATCCTAAGATCGTAATGCTAGCTTATAATATTGAAAAACTAACATGGTATCAGAGGTAACCTGAGAAAAAGACATTGTGCAGCTACAAAAGCTAGGGCTTCTTAATTTTTGGGTATCTCTCCACAATCTATCAGTAAACGTATGCTAGGCTGACTCTCCATTGAAGGGCGCATCTTTCTGCCGAAGCGGAATTCGATTCCGAGCATTTTCAGTTTTCGATGTGGAAATTAGGGATTTATACAGAAGAGGAATTTTTGAGTGAGACCAGAATATGATTTTTATCCTCATCAAAACCGAATTTTAGATACCTGGATTAAGAAATTTGGTTGGGTGAAACTTCGGGAAAGTCAAACCCTAGTTTGACCTCAAGCTAGGAAAAACCCTAAATACTAAAACTGATAAGTTTTGGTACATTCGATATATTCCACGTTTGGTGAAGTCTTAGATTTTGAAAATTACAGGGGCTGAAGATAAAATCCTGAAGAACAATGTTTCCAAAATTCAGCCTCAGATTCACTGTATTCTAGGAGATATGATCTCTCCAAGTTAGGGTTCTAGCCTCTTCCAGAATTCATCCCTAAACAGGACACCTGAGGATAATTGCAATATATTGGGCTACAGAGGTCCAAATGGAATTCCTAAAGATGTTACAGAAATTTGACAGACTTTAATTTCGATGGTCCGAAGATAATACTTAGAAGATGAACCAGTGACACGTGGCATTCCGTACAACTTCGATGTTCTGAACAGTCCTGTAACAGGTCACCTTGGGAAAAGGATCATAAATCCCAAATGGTGAAACCAATTCTAATGAAACCTATGGTGTTGGATCCGAGACATATGAGGTTACCTTAGTTCCAAATTTAAGACATATAGGAGCAGTGATTTAGGAGATATCACAGAAACAATAACAGGAATTTATGCAGAAGAAATTGGAAAATTAGGGCTTCCTATTCTGGGAGTTTCCCTCCGATATTTCAGAAAAGGAGTACATTGGACAACTCCATTTGAAGAGATCTATCTGTCTATCCAATCAGATCTGAAAGATTCCAAGTTTTGAAAATTAGGGTTTATGTGACAAACCCTAGATCAGCTAGCTCTAGAACCCGGACAGACACCTCAAATCGGTAAGATCTAATCCTTTGCTATTTTCATTTGAGGTTATCATTTCAAAGTAATCTATTACATCAGCTTGATGATAAGCTTGGTGAAGTTCATAACTTCCAAGCATAGAAGTATTTGATCTCTCTGAAGAAAATGGATTGGACACCTACATGAGTATAGAGGTTCCAGTTCCAAAAGGAGATGAGGCTAGAAGCCTTACACAAGAAGAACTTGGTCAAGGCCAAGAAGATCATTGCTGATTCAGTCACGAATCAACTTGTACTACAAGTGTCTCCCTAAAGACAGCAAAGATGTTTTGATTCCTTGACCAAGTTATTTGAAGGGAAGAACATAAATCTGAATATGACCTTGAGAAACCAGTTGAAGAATGTGAAGATCCAGAATGCAGAGACCATGCTGTCATAAGGGTATCTCAAATCAAAGAACAACTTGAAGCGGAAGTGAAGAATGTAGAAGTGGTGATAACCACCTTGAATGGCCTCCCAGGATCATGGGATTCATTCATTTGAGGAATATGTACCAGAAGGAAGTGGTTACTTTCAGTAAACTTCGAGAAGAAGAAGAAGCTCGAATCATAAGAAGAGAAGAGAAGACGGGAGCAATTGAAGATCAAGCTCTCACCTTCCAAAGAAGATCCCTCAATCGATGAGGAATATGAAGATCTCAAATCTTGAAGAAATTCTTATCCACCCTAGAATTTGGATAAGAAACGATGCTATCATGAATGAATAAAACGATAAAGCTGAAGGCTCAAGAAGGAGTATAACCACGAATCAAATAAAGATAAGTATTCAATTTTCATTTCATATTATTGTTTTGTTAGCATTTGTTATATTTAGTTGATGTATTATGCATGATAGGATGTTTGCATTAATGATAGTATACTACTAATATGCATGTGATGGGTAAGTAGCTCATGGTTCTATACAACTCTCCATTGCTACTTATCTAGAATGAAACCTCTTTGCTGACATATTGGATTAGTGCACAATCGCAATGTTGTCCTGGTAGAGATGGAAGGCATCTAGAAAAGTTTCGAGATATATGGATGAATGTTGTATTGGCTAAAGTAGTTGCATGATCATATATTTATGCATAAGTATTTGCCAGTATAAATATTCCTTATGAAATGTTTCTAACCATACAAATGCATTTGACTTGTAGGAAAGACCGCATACATAATCACCTACAAGCAAAGAAGAATGAAGACTTGTTCTGAAGAACAAGTGACAATAGTTCAAAGGAAAAGAATAATATGACGAGTGCAGTGACATCATTGATGAAAAATATTCCAACTATAAAGAAGTAACCAACAAGACCAGTTCAAGAAGAATGATGTCTAGGATGCAGTATCGAGACCTGAAGAGAAGTTCATAGTTCCATCATACAGTAGATGGAAACATCGTGGGATACAAAGCAAGATTCGTAGCATGAGGCTTCTCATGAAAGGAAGGCCTAGACTACAAAGAGACATTTGCAGCCAGTAAGAGTTGAAACACATACATGATGAGATTGATGAATATTTTAACCTTTGCTACAAGGTTGAAGATGCAAGTCTATACACTAGATGGTCACATAGAATATTAGTAGCATAGGAAGCTACTTGTCACTCCGGTACAGAATGTTTTCAGTGCATAGAGTACAGAAGATAGAGGGAGTATGATGCTTCACTTCAGAGGGAGTGGGTACAAAATATCTTAAGGTTCGACATGGTATGACAGGATGGGCAGATTACTGATGACTCTAGGCTTTACTGAGAGTAAAGTGGATTCCAACCTTTGCTTCAAGGTTGAAGGCGGAAGACCAGTGATGCTCCTGTTATGTGTCGATGCACTATTTTCTAGGCATGGAGGTGTGGACAAGGAAAGTATGTAGTAGAGATCCTAAATAGGTTCAGGATGATGGACTGCATGACCACACCTATGGCATCAAACCTGAAGTTGTTAAGTGATGCTTTATCAAAGACGGTTGATGCTATGATTGGGTCCTTGATGTACTTGACAAACATGAGACCAGACATTTGTTTTGCTGTGAACACCTTGAGCCAGCACTTGACAGATCCAAGAAGTGTTCACTTGATTGCTGCAAAGCATGTTCTGAGGTACCTAAAGGGTACAATTAATTATGGGCTCAAGTATGATGTGAATCAAAAGATTAACCTAGAGGGTTATGTTGATTCAAATTGGGCAGGCAGTGCCATCGACAGGAAGAGTACTTCAGGATGTTGCTTCAGTATGGGATCAAGTGTGATCTCTTGGTTTAGTAGGAAGCAATCCTGTGTGGCACTGAGTACAGCTGAAGCAGAGTATGTCATAGCTTGTTCATCTAGTTGTGAGGCAGTATGGCTGCGGAAGCTACTGTCTGGTATATTTGATCTCTAGTTGGATGCTACTTGTATACATTGTGACAACCATAGTTGCGTGAAGTTGTCAGAGAATCCAGTGTTCCATGACAAGTCGAAGCATATCGAGATCAAGTATCACTATATCAGGGATATGGTGCAAAGAGGGGCAGTGAAGCTCCAGTATGTTGCGACGGAGGAACAGATAGTTGATGTATTGACGAAGCCATTGGATAGGCTGAAGTTCGAGTACTTCAGGGAGAAGCTTGGTGTTCTCCAGATCGAGATTTCCTCCAAGAGAAAGTGATGAGACCCATAGCCATTCTGACATGGTAAGAGGATTGGTTCCTTCCATGGTCAGATGTAAGGGATGATCCATTCTGTCATGATGAGAGGATTGGTTCCTTCCATGTCAGATATGAGTGCTGGCCATTCTGTCGAGTAGGAAAGATGTAAAGGAAATTTCCATTCTAGGAATGGAGGCACCTGGTCAATTACCAGGATCACTTAGTATAGGACTGAGTAGCCATTCTGATGTGCTAGAGGGATGTGTTCCCACTTGATCAGATGTAAGGGTTGAACCATTCTATCATGGCTAAAGGATTAAGTTCCTTCCATGTCATATGTGAGTGTTGGCCATTCTGACGAGCAGGTCGGATATAAGTGCAACTGCCATTTTGAGAATGGAGGCACCTGGTCAGTTACCAGGTAGCTTAGTCGAGGACTGGGGGCCATTCTGATATGATTGTTGGGATGTGTTCTCGCATGATTAGATGTGAGTGCAAGCCCTTCCATCATTGTGAGTAGGATGTGTTCCCGCCTGGATGGATGTAAGTGCAGTGCCTTTCTGGAGTGACTGAGGGATGTGTTCCCACGTGCTCAGATGTAAGTGCAGGAGCCTTTCTGGAGCAACTGAGGGATGTGTTCCCACGTGCTCAGATGTAAGTGCTGAAATCTCTCATCACTATGAGTAGGATGTGTTCCATCCTGGATGGGAGTCGTTCATCATTGTGGTAGGATGTGTTCCAGCCTGGGTGAATGTGTGGAAATATTTCATCATTGTGGTAGGATGTGTTCCAGCCTGGGTGAGAGTCTTCCATCATTGTGGTAGGATGTGTTCCTGCCTAGATGGATGTGCCTTTCTGACGAGTAGGTCAGATGTAAGTGCAGAGGCATTTCACAGATGGTAGTAGATGTGCCTACCATGCTGGTGAATGTGAGTGCTGGGCCTTTCTGATGTGATTATAGGATTGGTTCTTATATGATTAGATGTGAGTGCTAGGCATGCCTTTCTGACGAGTAGGTCAAATGTAAGTGCTGGGCGAAGACCTACATGATGGCTAGGCCTACAACTAGCATGAAAAAGGGTTAGCTCTGTAGAACTTCCTATGACAAGAAGAATCATGAGATAGCACCAGTGATGATCCAGATCAAGTGATGATCCAGATCCAGTGATGAAAGCCAGTGATGATACAGATCCAGTCATGATGATCTAGCAATGATGATCTAGATCCAGTGATGATCCAGATCTAGTGATGATCTAGATCCAGTGATGATGTTCCATGATGATCCAGATCCAAAGATGAAGATGACTTGAAGACGAAGATGACTTGAAGACAAGATGATCCAGCTGATATAGAGAAGAATACCAGTGCTGATAAATTGTGTCGAGTGAATACCTTCCTAGTTAAGAGGGAGTGTTGATGTAATTGTAACTTCGGAATGTATTCACTTGTATTTCTTATCTATTGTAACCTGATGTTCATTCCGGGATGTATTGTAATGTATTTGAGTCATGTCATACCTCGATGTTTATTTCGGGATGTTTCTATAATGAGAAAGTCATGTCAAGTCATTGTGGGTAACCCTCTTATTGGTCAAGGGTTAAAGTCCCCACAGTTGTGGGGACCTTGGGTTATTAGACTATCCTAGTGAAGTTGACCCTAGGTGAGTCATTGTAAGTCGGGGCAATAGTCCCCACCATTGTGTTACGCTCCTATTGGTCAAAGGAGGCAAAGTCCCCACAAGTGGTGGGGCACTAGGGTTATTAGACACTCCTAGAGATGTCGGCTCTAGTAAGTAATTGTTAAGTGCGGCCGACATGTTGGAGTGCACTTCAAGTAAACGAAAGAATATAAATAGAGAGTGAGCCTCTCTATTTATATCACTTGCAACACACATCACTCACTCACTCAAGTGTGGCGCATTAGTGAGGAAGGAAATACACTGGGACTAGACAAGAAGAAGACTACTGTTGTCGGGAGTGTATCTCACTATTTTAGGACTTTTACTATTTTGGTGCTAATTCTATCTTTGAGGAAGTTGCGGGGTTTTCTCCTTTATGGTTTCCCCTAGGAAAACTCTTTGTGTCTCTTGTCTCTTGTGATGTGATTATGTTTTATTGTTGTGCTTGTTATTCTCTTAGTGAAAAGATCCTAAGATCATAATGCTAGCTTATAATATTGAAAAACTAACATACCCCAATAGCATAGTCAGAGGAAACTGTCTCGATCTCAAATGGTTGTTGCAAGTCTAATAATGTGAGCACTGGGGCACAACAGAGGCGATGTTTCAATTCTGCAAACACCTTCTACTGAGTTTATGACCAAAAGAATTTTTCTTTCACTCCTCCCTTGGTGACTTGACTAAAGGTCCAAGTGATATGAGAGAATCCCAACACGAACCTGCGGTAGAAATTAGCAAGGCCCAAAAAGCTACGAAGCTCTGTTAGAGTAGTTGGGGCTGGCCAATCCCGAATGACTTAGATCTTGGTTGGATCCACATGTACCCCAGAGTCATCAATAATGTATCCCAGATACTTAACCTAGGTCATGCCAAAAGTGCACTTGTCCAAATTGACACACAACTTGTGTTGCCGCAATGTTTGGAGGCCCTGTCGGATGTGGTGGAGGTGCTCTTCCCATGTCTAGCTGAAGATCAGGATGTCATCCAAGTACAGTACTACAAATGAGTTGGTGAATGGCCGCAAGATGTCATCCATCAGTCTCATGAAGGTTGTAGGAGCATTCGTCAGCCCGAAAGGCATGACCAACCATTCGAAAAGGCCCTCCTTGGCTTTGAAAGAAGTCTTCCACACATCGGTCAGCTCAATCGGTATTTGGTGATACCCAGAATTTAAGTCGATCTTGCTAAAATATTTTGCCCCTTTAAGCTGTTCTAAGAGGTCATTAATCCATGGGATCGAGTACCTATTCCACATAGTGATCTTGTTTAGCGCCCGATTGTCAATACAGAGTCTCCAAGTCCCATCCTTTTTCTGTACCAGCACGATCAGGCTCCCACAGGGAGATGAACTTGGTCGGATGTGACCCTCCTACAGCAACTCCTGAATTTTCCTCTTGATTTCATCATTCTCCAGAACAGAGAGGTGATAGATTGGTCCATTGGGCAGTGGCGCACTTGGGGTCAAATTGGTGGGGTGCTTGACCTAACAGTGGAGAGGCACCCCAGTGGGTGAGGTGAATATGTCCCAGTACTCCTCCACGACCTTTTCCATTTGTTTTTTTCGTGTGGAGGGGCCCTATCTGGAGGTTGTGTCCACAATATTCTTCTTTCCCTGAGGGCGGATCAATAAGAAAATGAACTTCCCGGTTTTGGAAATGAGCTTACTGCATTGTTTTGTAGTAACCAAAGAGATAGTGGTAGGGGGTGGTACCTTTGGTATCCTGTACAAATTATTTCCCAATGTAATAATAACAGCGTGAGGCTGGGACTCATACACAGCATGTCGCTTCCATAAGTATGGTCGACCTAATAATACATCACAAACATCAATAGGAGCAATATCACATAACACCTCATCGATGAAGGGCTTGATGCTGTAGGGAAGGTGGCACTGCTGGCTGATGCAAAGATCTCGTCCTTGGTGAAGCCACCCGATGCTGTACGGCTGTGGGTGTGCTGTGGTAGGCAAACATAACCGCTTCATGATTTTTTCTGAAATTAGGTTCTTTTGGCTCCCACTATCGATGATGAACTGTAGCGAGGAACCCTTTACCCACATCTGGGAGTGGAAAAGATGCTCCTCCTTCTCTAAATCTTCTGGTTCTTCCTTTTGGATATTCATGGTGGCAATGGTGGCATTGGGATCTGCATTGATAATATTCTTCCCTCTATCATTCCCCTTCTCGAGTTTAGATTCAGTGTCAGAGTATGCATCTAATTCAAAATCCTTTATCTCAGCCACCAGTGACTGCTTAGCCTGACACTCACTTGTGTTGTGAGTGGGGCTCTTATGGAACTTGCACCATTTTCCTGCTTCCTTCTTCAGCTTTGCAGTGTTGCTCTTTGCTTGTGGCTTTGGAAAGTTTTCTTGAGTCACCATGCCTTGGCTGTGTCCTTGGTTCTGCGGTTTGGGGGCACCTTTCCCTTGCTTCTGATTCGCAGATCCAAGGTCTCGCTTTTTCTGTTTGAATTTTCGCTCAATTTTGGCAGCATACCGATATGTCGTACCAAGCGAGGAGATGTCAAGGAACTCCATTTCGTCTTGAATGTATCTGTGCAAACAACTGCAGTACTTTAGCACCAAATGTTCCTCTGAATCTTTGATACCCAACTTGGTGCGCAGGGTATGGAACAGATTCGTCAACTCATGCACATCTTGATCTCTTTGCTACCGCAGCGTAGTCCATTGGATGTACTTGTCCTCATAGCTCCCCATCAGATAATATTATCCCTTTATGGCATCTCAGAAAGAATTTCAAGTGGGTATGGCTGAGAACTGAGAGGGTTCCTCCTCATCCTTTCTCTCATAGTAGGTTTCCCACCAATCCTTGACATGGGGGGCGGCTTTGAGTAGAGAAAAAGTAATCTTCTCCTGGTTAGAAAATTCATGAACCGAGAAATATGCTTCTAATAGATTCAACCATTTATCCATGGCGTTTACATCTATTCTACCATCAAATATGGGAATGTCAAAGTTTACTTGTACCTTAAAAGGGGTTGCACCTCCAGAGTGGCTGCTAGATGCAGATGCACTGCCAGTGGGAAGTCGTTGAAGGATCTGGGCGAAGTTATCCATCATCGCGTTCCTTTGTTTTTCAAGGGCCTCCTCGACCAACATTTTGATAGGATCTTCTGCGCCCTCATCCTTCTTTTCATCCCCCATGGGTGGTCATCGGGATTTGCGAGGCTGATCTTACAAAGGTTCAACCAAATCGAGCCCTAACTCTTTATAGCCCGCCCCCGTTGGGGACATGCAAAGAAGGACCGAGAAAGAGTAGATTGCTCTGATACCATTGATCTAGATTTATGTAGGAATGCAACAGAATACACAAATAACCATAGAAACAAATATGTAGCGGAAATAACACTTCATTTCATTAATCAATAACTGAAACTTGTTTACATACAGAATGGAAATAAACTAGCTAGAGTGCTGGTAGCTTATCTCTCAGAAAAGATGTGGTGGCTACATGCCTCTAAACTCTGTGTTGCAATGAGGCTCGAAGGCCTATATATTATTGAGAAACAATGGAAACCCTACACATCCAAAAACCTAACCCTAGGAAGTGAAACGCCTTAATGTGGGCCCCGTTGGGTAACTTGGTACATCAATTTCCTGGGGTCATAACTTTAGCATACTACCTCCATTTGACATGCATGATACATTGTTAGAAATATCTATTTAAGGACTACATCCATAAATGACAAATATCAAGTCCAAAACGAACTCATATTTTTCCGACCATTCGATGCCAAAAAAAACGTCGTTTAGGGCCTCAAAATGGCTCCGGAAGTTTAGGACCTGAAAACTACCAAAAATAGTAAATTGTGCTACAATTAAGGAAACTGGAAAACTGAAAGAAATAGTGGTGGGGGTCCAAGAGGAATAGGTGGGTGGCCACCAATATCCTCCTGGATCAACAAAATACTGAAATGCCTCTAATATCAATAAACCCAAGTTTAACATTTGAGATTTGGGCGATCGACTTTATAGGACCATTTCCAATACCAGCTAGATGAATAGGGGCATGATATATTATTACAACAATCGAATATGTCACTAAGTGGGCTGAAGCAAAACCTGTTGAAACCTGCTAAAGTGAAATAACCACAAAATTCATATACGAAAAATATCATCACTAGATTTGGTTGTCCATTGACCTTAATCAGTGATCAGGGGTCACATTTTATAAACAAAACAATTGCATCTTTAACAAAACAACTCATAATAAAACACTAAAAGATTAGAACTTATCATCCACAATCCAATGGTGCAATCGAATCATTCAACAAAACATTGACTAGAGGCCTAACAAAAATATGTAATACCAACAAGGCTGATTGACATGAAAAAATTCTCGTTGTCCTATGGGAATACAGAAGGCATATAAGTGATTGAGAGATCGATAGATCAAGCACCATTACGACTTGTTTATGGACAAGAAACAATTGTTCCTTTACACTTTTTACAAGAAGCACCTATAATTGTCGACATATTAAACATAGATGTTGAAACTGCTAGAAAAGAATGATTAATACAACTATCTAAGCTAGAATAGCATTGCCTGATTGCAATACATCACCAAGAAATCCAAAAAAACAATAAAAAACTTGGCACGGTCGAAATATTAAATATAAAAACCTAGCGGTTGGAGACCTTATGTTGTTGTATAATAGTCGAGTAAAAGGAAACCCTAATAAATTACATACATAATGGATGGGACCATACATTGTCGAAGAAAGCAATGCTAACGGATCAGTTCGACTAAAAACATTACAGGGCAGTGTATTTTGGAAACTTGTTAATGGTTCCCTCCTAAAACGCTACAAAGCATAAAAAAAAAATGGTTGTATAACTTAAAACAAAAATTAAAAAAAGTCGTATAACTAAAAACGAAAATTGAAAAAAAATACTATAAAAACCTAAGATCAAACACAAATAAAATACAACAAAAAATCACTACGATGGGACCTTGGATGAACCCTTAGGTAGGAAGCACCAGATTACTGTTTGGAGGACATAACCATTGACATAATCGACATGATGAATATTGACCATTCGACCAACATCACCACGATCTCAACACACACCAACATAAAGAAGGGTCAACGGTCAAATCAAGTAATAATGATCATCAACATATGGATCGCAAAAGCCGACATGTATTAAAATAACCCCTCGACAGACCATCCTTCATATTCAAATCCGCCATTGACACAACAATTAATACCTCCATCTACTACGCCTCCGCCTGCTCCAATTATTTTCGCTATAAATACCACACCAAACAAGGCTTAGACATCATTCTGTGGAGAGCTAAAAAACTAGAGAAACTAAAACCCTAATACCAAGTTACATGTTTGTGAACCAGAGAATTCAAGCGACATAATGGCACCCAAGAAGACAACTACAAGGTCTATAACAAACAAAATCAAACATCTAGAAAAAACTAGCACTCCTTTGGTACAGCGACTGCATACTATTCACAATGCGAAAGTACTAGAAACATCATGGACAAGAATATGGAAGGAAATCAAGGATTGAGAATACAAAAACGGAAAACTAACGGAGGAATATGAAAAGTTAAGTGCAAGCACAATCCTCAGTTATATGAACTCACCTTTGATGGATAGCTTTTCTGGAACAAAAGATATAATTGTGTAGTTTATTGTTAGTCGATACCATAATGGTAAGCTCTATTTAGACACATCTATCAAAACCTCTAATGAATTCATCTACATGCTTACCAGTTTTTGAAAAAAAGGAGAACCGATACCTGTTAGGTTAAACCCAGTCCTAGTGGAAGAACTGACAGGGACAACAACATGAAAGAATTCACGAGGCTTAATAATTAGTCAAATTCAATATAACACACAAAAGACAACTGCAAAGAGTAATTCTGCAGGCCTAACAAGCACAGGAAGAGGGCCTGACTTAAAACTCGACATGTTAGAATTCAGTGGAAAATGTATCACAAAAAGAAAAACTCTAGCGGTGGATGGAACAACTAGCAAAAATAAACAAGCACACTTGCACAAAGTGCCAAGAGGAGGGAACCCTAATCAAATATCCTTCCTTAATAATTTGGATTGCAATGTACCATCTTCGACTAGTCGAAGATAAGGAGTTCAATGAGCCAAAGAGAATCTCCATGTGGAATTCCAAATCTTTTGTGACAACTAGTTGTCGACTAGGAGAAAATACAGCCAACATTTGGTGGGATACTTGGTTCCAGGATTTAAAAATTAAAACGACTAGATGAAGGGTGCCACAAAATATCCAATGATGTCTACCAACAACTTCACACATTTAGTTGGAATTGGTCCATACATTAGTCTAGTATCTACAATGGGATAGAGGTAATGCAAAACCACTCGACTTCTATCCTTCAGTCAAGGGCATATTCAATGATCTCAGTCGATAGTCTAACACTAAGTTAGACATACCACAGATAGCAAAGAAATTCGACCAACCCATAGTTGAACCTATGACTCATCGGGAAAAAGAAGAGGATTATGAAGTTCGACTTCATATCAAAACTTTTACTCTTGATAATAATAGCTCTGGCAACATCAACCCTTTATGGGTCATAATAAAAAAAACACAACATCCAGAAGAGGACGAAGTACCGAAAGATGAAGGTACCCAATTTGATACCCCTCTTCCTGAGTATGCAATGACAAAGGAAAATATCCATCAGCTAGCCAACAAGCTATTTAAGGATCGATAGAAAAGGAAGAGTGCGGTGAAAGGAAAGGGGAAGCATAAGATTATACTTCAAGAACCAACAAAAGAGGAAAACATTGAGCTATATGACAGCACAACACAGATTCTGGAGGATGCTGCCAAAAACAAGATACCAGTCAATGAATAGTTCTGGAATTTCATGGTAGAAGAGGAGAAGTAAGCACAGTCAAAACCAAAGAAAGAAAAAATTGTTACCCCACTTCCTATCGATCTAGTCGACCTTACTCACACCCCACCATCTCCAAATCCAACTCAAGTTGTTGAAATTTTTTTACCAACTTCAACAGCCATTACACCAACCACCATCGCGAATCCATACTTACAATCATTACTCGCACCCCTTTGCACCTGACTAAACACAAAAAATGACCTACAATATTATATAAACCAACTGCTATCCATTTTTCTTGGTGTCACACAAATGATTATAAACAAACGCATTTTTTCCATGAATTCCCCACAAGGAACTTTAGTCATCCCACTAAGCATTGATCATCTGCAAACCTCCATACCAGAGTCACAAGTTGTGGGACGATTCAAAACCATTATGAAGAAAAACCCCGATAAAACCAGTGATATAGTGGCTGAAAAAATATCATCATTCATTCCACAACCCACTCAAAACCCAATAATCCCTAACCCAATCAATGAAATAGTTGATCCTACCATTTCTAAGGAACTTGTCGAAATTTTTGACTTAATTGAGAAAGCATAAATTAGTGAAGAAATGGTTGAAAATATCGATTTTATCGAAGCCAACAAAATAGTTGAAAATGTCAAAATTGTTGATAACCCTTTACTGATATATTCCATCACGACACCTATACCATCAACTTCTGAGAAACCACCACCCCTCCCTTCACCCACACCACCCCCACAATCATCACTTATCAATTTCCCTCTAGAAACCCAACCATTAAATCCTATTGTATCTATTACAGCTGGAGAGCAAACTCATACTACACCTCCGCTAATAGAAGAGACTGGAAGACAAATAGAGAGCATGAGTGGAGGAGAAGAAAAGAAGAAGCAGGATAAAGAGAACTAGAAACAACTACAATATGCTCAACAACATATAACCTTTGTGATCCACCTAGCTCAATTAGGCTCGACAACAACAATCAACACACAGAAGGAAAGAGAAGAAAAGCTAGACCTGTTGGTAGATGCAACCAATAAAGAATCCAAAATTAGAAGAGAGAAAAATAAATAGCAATTAAAGAAAATAAAGATAGAGCAAACATAATTCTTAAACAAGTGTGAAAATCTAGCGAAGCAATTCATCACAAACCCAGAAGGGGTTGACATCGACAAATTGTTGGACAAGGCATACCAACTATTTGAAATTGTTGTGTCGAAGCTTCAAGCGTAGTTGCAAGAAAGGCGATAGGAGCAGGAAGAAGAGACCACTATTCTACTCAGAATCAGTATACACCATTTTCAACATCCTACAACTTGTTGGAGCAGTATATTGCAGAATCTACAGTAACAACAGAGGTCTTAAGAAACTGGTACATGCACTATGGCCAAGTGTTTGAACAGGTACAGAAGACTTGTGAACTTATTAGCTCACTTCAGAATTGTCAAGCAAGCACCAAATAAATGGTGCAAAAAATTCATGACTAACCCATGTTAAAATTGACAAAACTAGAAAAGCTAGAAAAGAAGGAGCATCAATGGATCAGCCAAGGCAGACTGAGCCTCATCAGCCTCAACAAGATTAGACCACATATGCAAAGACTACGTGCAGCTGCTGAAGAAAAGGCACAAATTTTGGGGACCGACATGATAAATATCCTTAGCATAAGCATGCATCAAAAGGTAGATAACTTGTCGACTCTCACTACTTTGACCATAGACATACAGAAGGCACTTCGCACTTGGGAAGAATTCCAGTATCAACTATCAATCACCGCATAAGCTATTGTGGAAGTATGCATACAGAAACAACCATCTATCAGGAAACATAGTCCATAAAAGAACATTACAGAACTAATCAAGACAGTAAATTATCATCTCCTTGTTTCTTCGCAATGAATGATTTTGTGCTGGGGGGGATGTTAGAGGAGCTAGTCCGTGTTGGGCCGAAATATTGTCGTTTTAATTCCATTTTAGTATTTTCCCAATGATTTAATTTGTCAATCTGAGGTTCATAGGCTTACAAATCACATGCAAAGTATATGAAGGATTGAATTTGAATTAAGCTAATCTAACCCCCCGTGAAACTAAGACTAATCTAATCTAACTGCCCTTAGGCTGAAACAAGCAATCACTAATATAATGCCGGAAGCTGAAACACACAGCTGAAAGTAAATTGCATAAAAGAAAGACAACATATGAAGAGCAACAAGACAACACATGTGAGCTCACATAAACAACAAAGCAATCTTAATTTACATCACAAGAATCAATGACAAATCATGAAAGCATCAAAAACAATATTATGAACAAAAGCTAAGAATTCCCTTCTCCATATTGCAAAGTCAAGACTAACTTCTACAATCTACTATCTACCTAAGATTATCTAATATTAATCAAGATTAATGAAATGAAGAGATAGCACTCTCTTTTATACATGAAGGAGATAACCATCTCATAATGAGAGATCCATTATTCTCTCAACTGATTTCCTATTATTACAAGATATGATCCCTTCAAATCCTCCACAAGTCTCTCACAAATTCTCCACATGTCTCTCATAAATCCAAGATAAGATATGTCAACCAAATCTCCATGATCTTCTCCTTGGAATATTCTTTGAATAACTATCTCCTTGAAATGGTGGAGGAGATATTCGAGAAGTCTTTTCTTGGATTAATCCTTCACATATTCCTACACATTACAAAGCTCATCCATACTTGAGATATTAGTGAAAAACATGTTAATTTCTAATATTTTAATCATAAATTCACTTATAATACTAAAATGAATAAAGTGGAAATAATAAGGTGAAACCCACATATATGTATGGAAATGGTATGATAAAAGGTTAATGGGACAATGAAATGTGAGGAATAGCGGAAGATAAAGTGGATGAAAATATGACATTTCCGAGTCTCAACAATCCACCAAGCCGACTAGACTCTCTAGTTGACTAGTTGTAGATTAGGTCAACCTCGTAGATCGTTTCGGTTGGTTGAGCTGACATGTAGTTTATGTAACTATTTTGTAAACATATATATAGGTTTTTGAGTCATATAGATACTCAGTTCGGTTTATTGTATGAACCCACATGTGTTCTTGAGTAATATAATCTGTTATTTTGTCTACCATTCTTGTCTCTTGTTCTATTATTGTTATATGATTATTTATGTGTATCATTGGTAACCTTGCAATCTGATTGATTACAACAATTACAACATTATATTTAGGGTGGATTAGGCCTTGGTACAAAAGAATTCAAAGCTTATTATGGCCCTTAAATTGTTGTTGTTGTTTGATTTTGAAATAAGAATACAAAGATTACACATATTTATATATTCTTTGAATGTCATAAAATGGATAAAGGAGGTGTAGCTTTAAAATGATTGTATTTTATTCCATTTATTAGAATAGGTTAGAAGAGTATGTATGAGTTTTAATTCTCTTCATAAAGCATATTTATAGGGAAATAATTTGGAATTTTTATGATTTATTAAAATATAGCATTCACATGGAGTTTGGAAGTTGGTACATAGTGAGAGATAGAGATGGTTAGCATTATGAATATTATCACCCTCCTTTTCCCAAAGTCCCTTAAATTTGAGACAATCATTATTCATCACCTTTTTCACTTTATATGAGGGTTTTGGCCATACATTATCGATATTGTATTGTTGTATTCTAGTAAAGCTAATATGTATTGTGTTGATTAGCTATAGATTGAACATATTTTGGAATTTCTTAAGAGGAATGACATAAGGCCCAAAACATGTAATCAATGGATAGGGCCAAAATATGTAATCAATGGTTACCTATCATATTGTCACGATCCATCCTTGTTTATGGATGGAAGGTAAAGAGTATTGATAGGTCCTTCCAATTATGATACAGCCCCAATATTTTGACCATTTATGTAAAGTGCATGCTCATAGAGCATTTGATAAATGCAATTTACTTTTTATGAATTAAATAGGAGAAAACCAAAAGTTAAGAAATTTTTATACCTCAAAGATGCCTTGGATATGACAAATAATTATTAATCAAATAAATGTAAATCATTAAGTTATATTGATCATATTATTTGAAAGTATACATTCATTTAATTTATGTCATACATAACAAGAAAACACATAGAAATTAATTGAAAGGTGTTTTATTAGTATGCTTTTTAATTAATTTAAGCTACCAAATATTAATTAATTATTTAAATTAATATTTTTCATTTTTTAATAAATCTAAATATTTACTTTTGTATACTCTATACATTTCTATCTGTGGAAACATCTTTTTCATAGTCACCTAAAGTCATTTATAACATAAGAGTCAATGTAGATATGATTCATACCTAACTTAGAGAGTAAAAGGGTGTTAAAATCAATAGACAAGCTAACATGCACATTGTTGATGTATTTGTAACTTCGGAATGTATTCTTCTATGTATCTTATATATTGTAACCCAATGTTTATTCCGGGATGTTTTTATTATGTGTTTGAGTCATGTTGTCATGTCCCGATGTTCCGATCAGGAGGATTAATAATGTAAACAAGTCTTGTCAAGTCATTGTGTAAGTCCCCACAGTTTCGGGGCACTTGAGTTATTATATAGTCATTAAGGTGTAGGCTCGAGTAAGTAATTGTTAAGTTAGGCCGACATGATTGAGTGCACTTCAAGTGAATAGAAGAATATAAATAGAGAGTGAGACTCTCTATTTATCACACACAACATTCACTCTCACTCAAGTGTGGCACATTAGTGAGGAAGGAAATACTGGGACTAGACAAAAGAAGAAGACTACTGCTTTGAGGTCTTACTATTTTGGTGCTGATTCTATCTCTGAGGAAGTTGCGAGGTTTTCTCCTTTATGGTTTCCCCGAGAAAAACTCTTTGTGTCTCTTGTCTCTTTTGATGTGCTTGTGTTTGATTGCTATACTTGTTATTCTCTCAGTAAAGATCCTAATATAATGCTAGCTTAATGTTGAAAAAAACTAACATGGTATCAGAGCTAACCTGAAAAGAAGACATTGTGTAGCTATAGAAGCTAGGGATTCTTACTTTTTTGGTCTCTCTCCACAATCTATCAACAAAAGTATGCTAGGATGACTCTCCATTGAAGGGTGCATCTTTTTGTCGAAGCGGAATTCGATTCTAAGCATTTTCAGTTTTCGATGTGGAAATTAGGGCTTTCTACAGAAGATGAATTTTTGAGTGATACCAGCATAGGATTGTTATCTTCATCAAAACCGAAGTTTAGAGACCTGGATCAACAAATTTGGTTGGGTGAAACTCCAGGAAAGTCAAACCCTAGTTTGACCCCGAGCTAGAGAAACCCTAAATACTAAAACTGCTACGTTTTGGTACAGTCGCTGTATTCTGCGATTGGTAAAGTGTCAGGAGCTGAAAATTTCAGGGTCTAAATCTAAAAGCATGATGAATCCTGTGTCCAAAAATCAGACTCATATTCACTGTATTCTAGGAGATATGATCTCTCCAAGTTAGGGTTCCAGCCTCTCCCAGAATTCATCCCTAAACAGGAGATCTGGGGAGATCTGCAATATCTTGGGCTACAGAGGTCCAAATGGAATTCCTGAAGATGTTCATGAAAGGGTATGGACTCAGAAGATGAGCTAGGGACACGTGGCATGCCGTACAACTTCGCTGTTCTCAACAGTCCTGTAACAGGTCACCTTGGGAAAAGGATCATAAATCCCAAATGGTGAAACCAATTGTGATGAAACCTATGGTGTTAGATCAGGGACATGCAAGTTTACCTCAGTGCAAAATTTCAGACACATAGGATTAGTAATTTCAGAGATATCACAGAAACAGTAATAGGAATTTCTACAGAAGAAATTGGAAAATTAGGGATTCCTGTTCTGGGAGCTTCCCTCCACTGTTTTCAGAAAAGGAGTACATTGGACAGCTCCATTTGAAGAGATATATCTATTTATCCAATAATTTCTGAAATATTCCAAGTTTTTGGAAATTAGGGTTTCTGTGGCAAACCCTAGATCAGCCAGCTCCGAAACCAAGACGAACACCTCAAATCGGTAAGATCGAATCCTTTGCTATTCTCAGTTGAGGTTCTCATTTCAAAGTGATCTATCACAACAGCCTGATGATAAGCTTGGTAAAGTTGACAAATTCCAAGCATAGAAGTATTTGATCTCTCTAAAGAAAATGGATTGGACACCTACATGAGTATAGAGGTTCCAGTTTCATAGGGAGACGAGGTTAGAAGCCTTTCACAAGAAGAACTTGGTCAAGGCCAAAGAAGACATCATGCTCATGCTGCAGAGGATGATGAACCATCCAGAAAGAGATCTAGATATGAAATTGAAGATTCTTCAAGCGAGGATGAATATGTTCTGATCTCACAGGTAACATTACTCATGGAAGTGATGATTGGCTTATAGACAGTGGGGCTTACAAACATATGATGGGATTCAAGGAATCCTTTGTAAGACTGTCAGAACATGAATCACCTCACAAGGTGAAACTAGGAGATGACTACCAATATCCAATAAAAGGTAGTGGGGAATCTTCATACAAGCTAGACTTTGGTAAGTCTCTAACAATGAAAGAAGTATTCTTTGTTCCAGGACTCAAGAAGAACCTTCTCTCCATTTCAGCATTGATGCAAAAGGAATGCGGGTTGCATTCATAGATGGTTAAGTCATCATGTGGCCAAAAGGAAAGACTATCGATGATGCGGTAGTGATTGGAGAACAAGAAGGAGGCTTGTACAAATTGAAGGGACATCCAGAACAAGCCTTGATCCATGACATAGTAGAGACAAATGAGCTTTGGCATAGAAGGCTTGCACATGTGCATTAGAGAGAAATACCTATTGCAAGCAAAGTTGTTGAAGGTCTTCCAGAATTTCAAGCTATTTGAAGGGAAGAAAAAAAATCAGAATATGACCTAAAGAAACCAGTTGAAGAATGTGAATATCCAGAATGAAGAGACCATGCAGTCATAAGAGTCTCTCAAATCAAAGAACAACTTGAAGCGGTAAAAGAAGAAGTGAAGAATGCAGAAGTGGTGATGGTCATTTTGAATGGCCTCCCAGGATCATAGGATTCATTCATTCGAGGAATGTGTGCTAGAAGAAAGTGATTGCTTTCAATAGACTCTGGGAAGAGAACTCATAAGAAGAAGAAGCTCGAGAAGAGAAGGAGGGAGCAACTGAAGATCAAGCTCTTACCATCCAAAGAAGATCCCTCAAGCAATGAGGAATATGAAGATCTGAACTCTTGAAGCACCTCTTATCCTCTTTAGCATTTGGATAAGAAACGATGCTATCATGAATAAAGAAGACGATGAAGCCGAAGGCTCAAGAAGCAGTGTACCCACGAAACAAATAAAGATAAGTATTCAATTGTCATTTCATTGTTTTGTTATGCATTTGTTTATATTCAGTTATTGTATT
>LPNX010442169.1:1054-12373 GCA_001517045.1 Pseudotsuga menziesii
TCATCATCATCCTCATCAACACCATCAACATCATCACCATTAACATCACGAACATCATCATCATCAACATCCTCATCATCATCACCGTCAACATCATGAACATCATCATCATTCATCATTATGAGTAATAGGGTTCTTTCATTCCTTCAACAATATAATATCTATTATGTGATAATTCCCTTTATACAATGGCATTTTATAGGGAAAAGCATGCAACATGTGTAAGTAAACACAAAGTATATGTGGGTGGAAGCAATATTTTTCCTTTTCCTAGTACCCTAAAAAAAAATCTCGAGAGTGAAACCCTTAACCTAATAAGTTCTATAATATGCATGGTGTAGGTTTATATCTATAAACAAAAGCTATATTAAAGCAAAACCAATGTTTTTAACTAAAAATTTAAATTATACTGTTGATGCAACATGTTAACACTAGTACATGTGTATATTTTTTCCGAGATGCCACTTGGCATGCATGGACTGTAACGCACCATATTTTTACTTAGGCATGTTTATTAGCGAGACTTCCTAGGGTTTCACTCAGTAGGGGACAATGCAGTCACGCCAACGAGGGCCAAAGATGGAAAGCCATGGATGGTGGGGGTGCGGTTGGCATTGCCATATTTTCCATGCCCGAACACACTAGCAGGAGTTGACAAAATTCAAAATTGCCTCTTCGTGAGGTTTTTTGTGCACCGGGCCCAAGTCCACTAGGTGTCCCTGAACGATATCTGGAGGTGAACTGCAACTCGCCATAGATCGATGCTCAGGCCTCCGATTGACTAACCATCGATTCCGTTGGATTCATGACGTGGGATTTTAGCTAGGGGGGGCCTCTCCCTCCTCTCCATTGCCCGATGACCATCGTCTATGGTCATTTCTGGAGCTAGGGTTTCACTCAGTAGGGGACAATGCAGTCACGCCAATGAGGGCCAAAGCTGGAAAGACATGAATGGTGGGGGTGCGGTTGGCATTACCATATTTCCCATGCCCAAACACACTAGCAGGAGTTGACAGAATTCAAAATTGCCGCTCCGTGAGGTTTTTTGCACACCAGGCCCAAGTCCACTAGGTGTCCCTGAACGGTATCTGGAGGTAACCTGAAACTCGCCATAGATCGATTCTCGGGCCTCCGATTGACAAACCGTCGACTCCGTTGGATTTGTGACGTGGGATTTTAGCTAGGGGGGGGCCTCTCCCTCCTCTCCATTTCCCGATGACCTCCGTCTACGGTCGTTTCTGGAGCTAGGGTTTCGCTCAGTAGGGGACAATGCAGTCACGCCAATGAGGGACAAAGCTGGAAAGCCACGGATGGTGGGGGTGCGGTTGGCATTGCCATATTTCCCATGCCCAAATACACTAGCAGGAGTTGACATAATTCAAAATTTCCGCTCCGTGAGGTTTTTTGCGCACCGGGCCCAAGTCCACTAGGTGTCCCTGAACGGTATATGGAGGTGACCTGCAACTCACCCTAGATCGATGCTCGAGCCTCCGATCGATGAACCGTTGATTCTGTTGGATTCATGAAGTGGGATTTTAGCTAGGGGGGGGCCTCTTCCTCCTCTCCATTTCCCGATGACCTCCGTCTATGGTCGTTTCTGGAGCTAGGGTTTCGCTCAGTAGGGGACAATGCAGTCGCGCCAATGAGGGCCAAAGCTGGAAAGCCACGGATGGTGGGAGTGCGGTTGGCATTACCATATTTCCCATGCTCAAACACACTAGCAGGAGTTGACAGAATTCAAAATTGCCACTCTGTGAGGTTTTTTGCGCACCGGGCCCAAGTCCACTAGGTGTCCCTGAACGATATATGGAGGTGACCTGCAACTCGCCATAGATCGATGCTCGAGCCTCCGATCGATGAACCGTCGATTTCGTTGGATTCATGACATGGGAGTTTAGCTAGGGGGGGGCCTCTCCCTCCTCTCCATTTCTTGATGACCTCCATCTACGGTTGTTTCTGGAGCTATGGTTTCGCTCAGTAGGAGACAATGCAGTCACGCCAACGAGGGCCAAAGCTAGAAAGCCATGGATGGTGGGGGTGCGGTTGGCATTGCCATATTTCCCATGCCCAAACACACTAGCAGGAGTTGACAGAATTCAAAATTGCCGCTTCGTGAGTTTTTTTGCGCACCGGGCCCAAGTCCACTAGGTGTCACTTGAACGGTATATGGAGGTGACCTGCAACTCACCATAGATCGATGCTCGGGCCTCCGATCGACAAACCGTCAATTCCGTTGGATTCATGATGTGGGATTTTAGCTAGGGGGGGCCTCTCCCTCCTCTCCATTGCCCGATGACCTCCGTCTACGGTCATTTCTGGAGCTAGGGTTTCGCTCAGTAGGGGACAATGCAGTCACGCCAATGAGGGCCAAAGCTGGAAATCCATGGATGGTGGGGGCGCGGTTGGCATTGCCATATTTATGATGCCCAAACACACTAGTAGGAGTTGACAGAATTCAAAATTGCTGCTCCGTGAGGTTTTTTGCGCACCGGGCCCAAGTCCACTAGGTGTCCCTGAACGGTATCTGGAGGTGACCTGCCACTCGCCATAGATCGATGCTCGGGCCTCCGATCGACGAACCGTCAATTTCGTTGGATTCGTGATGTGGGATTTTAGCTAGGGGGGGGCCTCTCCCTTCCTCTATCCTTGTCTCTCTTTACTGTTGCCTTTCTAACATGGTATTAGAGCAAACCATTTTCGAGGTAAAATAGCCACTCTTCCAAAAAATTACTACATGTGTTTTTTCTATGAAATTATATAAATGCCCATATGTATAAGGTGAAACTATAACTTCTGTTACCACCAAAAATAGGCTCCTTGATGCACACAACTCCTTCCATTTCTCATATGCACTTAGTACCATGCCCAATAATAGATGTAACACCTTGCATGGATCACACACACTTATTAACATTCCTAATAACACGATGCTACACAACAAGTCAAAGTTATATTTGAACACTTGTCCATAATGAGTACTTTTTGTGAATTTGATATCTCATTCAAATCTATATGGGCTCTCCTCATAACATATTTTTCTTGTCATTGTAAGGACTACTCCATAAGAAATATATTGTCTCTAGCATATGCTACAATACTCATGGAATTTGAATCAACTCATAGGTTATGCATGTAACATTGATTCTTACATCCATGTATACACTTTACATCTTATGTCTTTATTTTGTTCATCACTCCAAACATGGAATTTCACAAGTACAATATACACACATGTTATCACAAGCTTAGCTCATTTTCATAACTAGCTTAATGGAAATAAAATTCATGGGTTATGCATACCACACTAAGTTTTATATCGATATACCATTTACATCATGAATCTTTGGTTCATTAATCACTCCTTACATGGATTTTCACATGCATAAGACACACACATATTATCATAATCCTATCACATTCTTAAAACCAACTCCATGCAAATAAAATTTGCAACACCAAATCCCTCTAAATAACCTTTTGCGGCACCATGTCCATGCAAAAATCCTTCCACAATTCTCACACCAAGTGAATAACCTTTTGCAACACAAACTCTACGTAGACAGCCTTATTCCATACCAATATCTTGCAAACAACCTTTTTGCAACCCCATCCCATCAATGGATACAACATTTCACAACACTAATACCATAAAAAAATTATACAATAGATCCATTTGCTCGTTCTCTTGTAGCTTCCTTACTAATAGAACTTCCTTTCTACTTCTCATTCTCAAGTCTCAGTATTGGCTCTCTCTACAACATCACACTAGACTCTAATACTTGCACATATTTCTCTCTTTTTTTATTTATATTTTTAATTTCTCATTCTCAAGTCTCAGTATTGGCTCTCTCTACAACATCACACTAGACTCTAATACTTGCACATATTTCTCTCTTTGCCAATGAGGGCCAAAGCTGGAAATCCATGGATGGTGGGGATGTGGTTGGCATTGCCATGTTTCCCATGCCCAAACACACTAGTAGGAGTTGATAGAATTCAAAATTGCCGCTCTGTGAGGTTTTTTGCTCACCGGGCTCAAGTCCACCAGGTGTCCCTGAACGGTATCTGGAGGTGACCTGCAACTCGCCATAGATCGATGCTTGGGCCTCCGATCGACGAACCGTCGATTCTGTTGGATTCATGACATGGGATTTTAGCTAGGGGGGGGTCTCTCTCTCCTGTCCATTGCCCGGTGACCTCCATCCATGGTGGTTTCTGAATCTAGGGTTTCGCTCAATAGGGGACAATGCAGTCATGCTAATGAGGGCCAAAGCTGGAAAGCCACAGATGGTGGGGATGCGGTTGGCATTGCCATATTTCCCATGCCCAAACACACTAGCAGGAGTTGACATAATTCAAAATTTCCGCTCCATGAGGGTACCAGGCCCAATTCCACCAGGTGTCCTTGAATGGTATCTGGAGGTGACCTGCAACTTGCCATAGATCAATGCTCGGGCCTTCGATCGATGAACCGTCGATTCCGTTGGATTTGTGACGTGGGATTTTAGCTAGGGGGGGGGCTCTCCCTCCTGTCCATTTCCCAGTGACATCCATCTACGATGGTTTCTGAAGCTAGGGTTTCGCTCAGTAGGGAAAATGGAGTCACGCCAATGAGAGCCAAAGCTGGACAATGCATTTCATGCCAATGAAGGCCAAACTTGGTGTTATCTCTAAGGTTGTTTCACCTGCTTATTTTTAAATTTTTTATTATGCTTTGTTTTTATTGTTTTTATTTTGCTTTGTTTTATATTTTATGTTTGATTGATCACCATTAGGGTTTCTTTCATTACTTGAAATCATCAAAAGTTTCATTCATAATCCATGAGCCCATGTATGTGCAAGATAAATTATGTTATATGGTGAATTCTTACAGCTGGCAGCATTTGTCCAAATTTGTAGCATATCATGAACTGGCAGCATTTTAATTTTTGATGGAAAACTGTCAAAATGGTATTTCATTGAAAAATTTATTATTTATTAATATCATGGAATATAAAATGATAATAATATTTTATCATATTCATAATTATGGGGCATTCGGCATTGACATGTTTTAAACAAAAATGCACCCTTTTCCACGAAATCACGACTTGTGTGGTGGCATTTATGGAAGGGTACACATGTTGTCATTTCAAAGTTTGAGCAGTTCATGTAATGAGTACCAGCATTGATCATGGCCAAAATCAAGTTAATGCACATTTCCCCCCAAATTTCTCTTATCATTCTGCTGGTTAATTGAAGAGGGGTATTCACAAGCTTGTTGGTCTATTGTCTATCTCCATTGGTGACGAGCAGCATCATGTAGGGTTTCAGTGATTAGGGTTTGCTTTCAAACTCTATGTTCTTGTTTCAAGGTTTGGATTACAATGTATATACTTCCATGCATTTTGAAGCACGTAGCTGCAGCACAGATTTTCATGTTCAAGGCCGTATAGGGTGAAGGCATCTTAGATCTGCATTATTAACCGAGGCTTGAGGAGGTTCAGGGGTAAGACCTACGAACCTTTTTGGTTGTATTTTTACTGTCATCTTCATTCAGTCAAGCCTATAAATCAATCAAATTAGAATCAGTACAGGCATAGGTGCATTATTGACAGGCTAGATGCTAGCATGAAGTGAAGACTTACCACATAGGTAAATGTAGCAAAGTGTATGTGTTTTTTTCTGAGATTTAAAGACTAGTCGGTCGACATAGCAGAATTGAAAGTCCTTTAAAGTTTCAAATGTCAAAAGGAAGTGGTGAAGAAGAACCAGAGGTTATAGTCAAAAGAAAACCTGGTGGTTTCATTTACAGGTTAGAACCAAGTAATACAGACTGGATAAAACAATTTCCCAGATCTTCCAAGCTTATGCAGAAGTCTGGATGGTTCAATTTTTGTGAAAAACTGTAGGGTTACCATTCACAAATGACCATACTATTTATTGAAAATTACAGAGATGAGAGGGTTCAATTGCAAAGCCTAACTGTTAGAGTCAATGAGGACTCTGTTGCTGAGGCCATAGGTGTTCTTGCAGAAGGTGAAAAATGGTTTAAACAGCAAGATTTTAAAGAATACTTCAGTGAATTATTGATCCCAGGAGGTGAAAGGCTTGATTGGAAAAATGGGGTGCATGTTAGTAAGATGAAACCAAGATGGAGGATCCCTCTGGAGATGATACAGAATTACATTACCTGTGATGGCAGATATGATAGAATATTAAAATGCCATTTAAAACTGTTAATGCATATCAATGGAAATACACAGGTAAATCTCCTGTTTTATTTACTTCAAAGTCTCCAAAAGATGATAGCCAAGGTCCAAGGTCACCCTCACCATACAACCTGTTCTGTTTATCACCAAGGATTGATCAAATTAATGATTCTAACTCAGTTACAGAAGGAGAAAAGAACATGGGCATCCCTGCTAGCAGAACTAGGGTTTAGGGACAACCCTAAGGAGAAAGGTAAAAAAATGTTGGATGAGGCTAACCAGCAAGCAACAAGCCCTAAAAAGATAGTTCAGGAGGTTGAGAATGAAGAAAAGAATGATGCTGATAAACTTGTCCAAAAAGGCTTGAGACCTGAAATAGCCTGCACAGATGAAAACCCAGAGAAGCTCAGTAATATGATGAAAAACATAACTTCAAAAAATAAAATGTGTAAACAGTTATGAAAAGTAGAGAAGCCAAGAACCAGACCGAGGAAAAAGATGCAGATTGAAGGAAGAACAACACAGGAAGATGACAGAGATGTTGTAGTAATAGAAGATGCTGGTAGTGAGGGAACAGTACATACAGCAAGGGACCAATACTGTGAAGATATGGAAACATTTATTGATATGCAGGGTGTAGCAGGCTCCATACCAACAGTCTTTTGTACAGACAAGCAAGACAATCTTGATGAAGATTCAGTATCAAAAAGTTTACATGAAGAAGGAAGCCACATGCGAGAAGAAGATTTGGAAATCTCCCCAGACCTAAGCCAATGTAAGAGGTCTCTACAAACCTATAAAGAACAAACAAAGTACTTGCAAGACATAAATGAGAAACTAATGGTGGCTAACAAAAGAATCCGTGAGGACATGGAGGACAAAGAAGCAGAGTACCAAAAGCTGCTGGTGATTTCCAAGGATATTCTCAGGCAGAAGCGAGCCATTCAAAGACAGCTGGAACAAGTCAATGCCCAGAAAAAGGAAAAGGATAAATATGTCGAATTTGCTAGACTTCAGAAGCGTTCACATGTTCTTAGTGACCTAGCTACACTAGCAGAGGTTTCTAGAAGCCTTTAGGAGTTAGATTGTTATTTGATTTTGAACTTATGTTGTTCCTTTTGACACATGTATGACACTTATAGTTCAATACTTTTTTAAGGGATTAACTTCCCAATTTTGGAGGAGGTTCGATCCTTGAATATAGGATCTTATAGTTTAGTTTTTGGATAAGATATTTTGTATAAAAGGGGTCTCAAATAGAGGACTGGAGGTTGGCAATTTTGGAGAATGCAAGCCCTGTTTGGAGCATTGCCTGTATGACATAGACTTTATGCAGCTTCTGTACAAGTTCTATTTTTGAATGAAACATGATGATGATTTGCTTCTGTATGTTATGAATTCGTTTTTCTGATAATTTTGTTATGCATATGGTCCATTACATCCCATTGCACTAATTCTTATTGGGAAATACAATTATCCTTACACTGTAGAAAACAGAGGCAGTTTTACTTCTTGTCTTTATGATCATAGTAACCTTGATATTGAACTGTGCATTTGGTCTTATGTTATACAATTCCTGTGGATTACCTTGCAGCTCTGATTTTACACCAGCCTATCTTTTCAGCAATGTTTTGATTTTCTTATATTTCTTATATGATACCAATCTAGTTTTCTGATAACTTTGTGATTCTCTTATACTTTTTATAATATACCAGCATGTGCAGTGATAATTGTGTGATTTGTACAGACAACCTTGGTTTTATATCAGTTTAGTTATTCAATGATTGTTTGATTTTACACACAGCCTTTATGTTATACCAGCCTGTTACATTGATAGTGGTGTAACTTTTCCCATAGCTTTGATTGTATATCAGTTTGAATCTCAGTTTGATTTCATTGATTTGTACACTATATACAAAGATTTCCTTAAGCTTGAACCCCTGTAGTCTAGGTTCAACTTTAGGGATAACACTTGGAAAACCCTATCCCTAACTAGGGTTTATTGTTTAACATGCATGTCCCATTACCATAACCCTACCAAGGAAACCCTAATCCTAACCCTAATCTTATCTTATTGTCACAACTCAATTCAGAATCAATCTAATGTCGAACTGAACTTTTTCAAATCTGATGGACTTATGCTTCAAATCATGTTGATTCACAAAGTTGGTTCTCAGTCTTTGGATTCTATTGTAGTTCCTTTAATGCTGACTGATTAGTCATTGGGTGCATGAGGTTTGTTGAATAGTGTTGTTGGTTGTTGATGAAATGTAAAGCATGTATTGCACTTAGTTTTATTAAATTAAACTTGAGCATTGACTTAACTTGTAATTTAATGAATCCAAACTCGCAATTTTTAATTAGATATATCCAATTGGTGTGCAAGTAGTGAGTTCATTGAAACCTTGAAATACATTGTATTGCACTTATATTTATTAAATTACATGAGCAACAAATTTGACTTTAGTGTGCATGTATTGAGATCATTGAAACCTTTAAATATTATAGTTTTTTCTTTTGACATAGTGCATTCATAAGTAATAGATAATCCTCACAAATCAATACAATAGATTGACACAAGAACATGTGGAAACCAAAGAACAAATTCAAAGTGAAATGTATCATTCATTTATAACTGAAATGTCAATTATGTACATGTCTCCAAAAGTACATATATATCCAAAAGTATCGAAGAGTACATATATATCCAAAAGTAACAAGAAGTACATGTCTCTCCACAACTATCCAAGACTATCCAAGCCACATGTACATGTAAGTGAAATGTCAATGTACATATCTCCAAAAGTACATGTATCCAAAATTGTCCAAGCCACATGTACACATGTATCGATATGTACATATCCCATAAGACACATCAAAACTCAAGCTTCCTCTTGTTCTTTCTTGAGGGTGATCCTGTAGGCTCAACTATAGGACCAGTGTGCATCTCTAGATCCTGTAAATTAAATATCAACTGTTAAATTCATTTACCTATGTACTAATACATTAGTTCAATAAAATACCATATCTAAATTAACTCAAAAATTATGAAAATGTTAATGGACATTGCATGAAATAATTGTTCATTAATGGACATCTCACCTCAAGGGATTGGGTTTCTTGTGTAGCAGATGGAGCTGTTGGTTGAACATGAATGATGGTCGCATCCATGGTCAAACCAGAGGGGGCAGGACCTGGTGGTGGTGGTGGCTACAATCACCAAATCTTGAAATAGTTAGAAATGTGCATGAATAAACAATAGACAAAAATAACACACTATGTCTATATCATGTTCAAATAGTTGTACCTCTGTGTGACTTGTTGCCATTGTAGATGCAGCACTGACTGCTGCATCAACCATCCCTGCAAGGTTTTCAACAGTAACCTCTTGCTCCTGATGCAGTAAACATGCAAATCAAACATTAACAAAATATTTTATGCACTGGATTTCAAGTTAACCAAGAAATATCATTGAAGGATATACAAATTACCATGGTATCAGTATCTCCATGGTCGCAGAAAACTACACTCTTTCTAGGAGTAGGCCGTCTCATATACACTTGACCCTTGTTCACATATGGCCTATGGGGAGATACAACTCCAAGAGATGGTGTAGGTGTTTCGGTACCAGCCTATAGTCAACAAGAGTTCATGTAGCTAGACATGGATGATTCAACGAACATACATGTATTTAAAAAATGACATTTTTAAAATTTTTAAAATGTTTACCTCCATCACCGATTCCCCTCGTGTAGGATCTGGCATCTGCCCAGATATTTCCTCGGTCGATACGACCATGGATCCTACCTCCATCGCTGCTTTCCCCCGTGAAGGATCCGGCATCTGCAAGTTTAATAATTGTAAATATTAGACCGTAGATAACATTAGTGAACTAACATGTACAGTATGTGGAAATTAACAATTTAACAAGTATTAAAAAACTGAAATTTTAAAATGTTTACCTCGGTGTGAGATACGGGATCAGTGGATGGAATGTCCCGCCCTTGTGTAGAGTGTGGAACATGATACTCTGGGGCGTTGCTGCTGGCATAAAGCATCAACTGCAAGTTCACAAAATTAATATATTAGCTCAAACTATACATATGTGTACAAAGAGGAAAATAAATGAATAATTTATTACAATTAACCATATACATACATCACTCAAAAACCCACTGAAGACAACATGTGACGAAAGACCATAGCATGGACGACCACACGATGTGCACTCGTGAGGCTCAAAAGTAGGTTGGGAATGTGCTGATGGTGCTGCACTAGTAGATGGTGCTGCACTAGTGGGTGCTACTGCACTAGAAGATGGTCTAGCACCATGAGGAATTGGTGTATGTACCACACTAGGGACAGATGTCCCTTCCTCGCCCATATGCTGAACCATAGTGCTATGGCGAACAACGGCCCGTGCCAAACTCAAAAATGCCTCACATGTCTGTGGAATAACATGATGTACAGGTGGGACATCTGGCCCAGGAAACTGCCTGCGAGGTGCAGGGATAGGGCGATCAACGTCTTGAAGCCTGGCATTGGGTCGGTTTTGGGGCATCCCCCCACCGATCCCCTGAAACTGCAATATATCAAAATAGTTTACGTGTTTTCCCAACACGAACTCTGCATACATCTTCCGAAGGAAGTACAATGGGATTTCCCTGTTGTTGTGTGGTGGCATATCAAAAACCATATACCATTTGTCCATCCAGTTATCAACAAATGGTTGATATGTGCACCACTCGATAGAGATATGTGACCTATTTGCATTTGGGTTTTCCCCCGTGTGAGGGTCCCTAAACAATGAAAATATATGCTCTTTGGTGATTTTCAACTTTTTTATTGCATTGTAGCTAAGCCCATCAGCGTACTCACGTCTTTTTATTTCTCTATATGAAGTAATATCATATAGTATGTTGTTTGACAATGTGATGGTCTCAACAATTGCATCCAAAGTGGATGCAAGTGAACATCGAATTCTGTCACCACCACTAAAAGCAGTACTCAACCCTCTCAACTGGGAAAGCTCAATCAATATTTCTGCATTGGGGTCCATAGCCGCAACTGCAATAAAAAAATCAATAAGAAAATAATTAGAAACATATACATGGTATATAATGACATC
>LPNX010442169.1:13036-25452 GCA_001517045.1 Pseudotsuga menziesii
CCCCCCCCCCCAACATGAATCAGCTCCTGCAACAATCCCAAGCAGTGGTCTCGCTCCAAACGCTCCAATGGCCCGTCGAATTCGCGTTCCTGATTGTGAAAATGGGCCGTGGGTTCGGGACTGTGTATTTAATTTTTTTTTTATGATTTACAAATAGCGTACGCGTTTTATAACTACATATCGCGAGCGCGTTTTGTAGTTATATAACACGTACGCGATTTGTCTTCCTATCCTACATGTTCCATGACATGTCAGGCTCGGGTTGAACCATACCAAGTGCTATGTCAGGCTCGGGTTGATGTATTTTTTGGTAACATGATGTTGTTTTTGAAAACTAGGATTGCATCTTAAAGGTCCCTCATCTTCTTGCACTGACCCAGACGTAACCTTAAAAAACAGGGTATTTAAATGAAATCAGAACCAAAATAATGTATACTTTTCATAGTCTAGGACCACGACTTCGTTTGGGCGGAGGAGCAAGAAGAAAGTGCCTTGTTTTTTAGTTCCAAATCTATCAATGTTATTTATCTGCCATGAATTTTAAACATTAGGTTGAAAGAAAGAACAATATTTGAATATAAGTGTTTGAATTGTTCCAATTTCCTTAATGAAATCCATTACGCTCTACAAAAGCTATAGCTTCTGAAGAAGTCGTCCAAGAGTCTGCATGAGCGAAAACAGGCTCAATGAAACAAAATCGGCATGGATAGGCAGCTCTAAGGAGATCTAAACACCATCCAGTGCATGCCACTAAAAAGAAAACCTGTGAGATGTCATCCAAGCAAAATAGAAGCGAAGGTATTTGGTTTAAGCGTTTCATGAAAAGATTCTCAAGGAGTTTATAAAGTGCCCACATATTTAAGTTTGAGCATTTCTGGAAAATATTCTCATGGAGTTTAAAAGTGCCCACAGATTTTAGTTGGATAGAATTTTTGATTTTATATCAAGGGTAAATTTTTTTTAAAAGAGGTATAAGTTTAACTTTTGGGGAATATTCTTATAAATATAAAAAACTAATATTGCTTATGATGGAAAGGATTTAAAAGTTTTTTTAATGAAAAGTTATTAAATGTTTGAAGTGGAATGGTAAAGGTCCAAAGAGTGGATGGATTTTAAAGGATAAATTTTTCTTTAAGTTTAGAATAGCTTAACATCATGTGACATATATGACACTGAATTGTATTTAATTAAGGAGAAATAATAAAAAATGCACATTAAAATGAAAATGAAATGAGAAGAAATGAATTTATATTAAAAAAAATATTATACAAAAAAATTAAGATAGAGATTGTTGGGATTATTGGTGGTCGTAGAGTCTACATGTATCCTCTAAGTGCAGCCATTCTCCTTGCCCAATTGGAAATCGATAAGGAAAATTGAACAACTTGAAGTGTTACTAGTTCTATTAATGATATGCTCCTCTGTAATGGTTATGTGAGACTCTGCTTGTGACTGGGTTCAGTCTTGAGAGTTGACGAAATGTGTGGTCCAATATTTCTCTGTTCCTTTGAAATGCGTGGTTCGTTGCTTCCTTACTCTGAAATGTGTGGCCCACTGCTTCAGTATGGAGAGTCGACGAAATGCGTTACATTGCTCACAATGATCGACGTTCTCCGGTTCTTAGACATCTCTATTTATTTGTTGAGTATTGATGAGGAATGGGCGTTCCCATGCGTTCTTCTCTAATCGTGTTAGTTCCACGTAGTAGAGTTTCCCATCTCACCCCAACATGAAGAGTTTTTTTAATATTCTAATGAGTAATTGAGGACTGAGCCACACTACATGGGACTTTATCATGCAGCTTACGCTTTCTAATGACGTTATAAAATATGGGAGAAATATGAAAGACATCCCCAGTCAATTCAAACTATAGAACGATGATTTGATAATGACCCACAATATGTCGAACTTCCGAATTAGAGTTTAGCGCTTTTGTTTTTCCTTTGTTTTCCATTGTTCTGTGAATGCGTGGGTGGTTGCTTGTTCGGTCTGGTGTCTCAACTTCTGCCATCATTTGTTCTCTTCCAACTATGAGAGGTCCAATGCATGTTTCTTGTTGGAACCTCTAAGTCCGTCTCAATCAGTTAAACTTGACCCCAGTCGCCTCCACTTTCTCAAGCGGACTTCTTGTTCGTTCAAAGTCAACGAAGAAGAGGAAGCCAACATCCATGTTTAGTCGAAATTGAAATTCAAAATTGGGGAGTACATAATACAAGTCGATGTTGGGGCGCCGAAGAAAAGCATGTATCCACTTATAGAAAGTGGTAGTGATCTTGCTTAGATTCCATGCGAATGTGCTAGAACTGCTACTAGACTATCACTACACCTTTCGACCTCACATTGTCTTCATCATATGAATCACTAGCCTATGACTCATAGCCATGTCAACAAGGAAAATTCATACATACAACTTCCAGGATGCAATCAGAATGTGAATTTGATCTCAAGTATGGATCTGAAACCCATATCGCGGGAAAGGTTAGTGGTATGCTTTCTTTGGATACCATCACTCTCGTCACTCAACATATTCCTAATTTCTCATTTGGTTGTGCTGACTCGCCGAGGCCGTGAGTGAAGAAACTATATCGACGTTGGGTTTGATGGGATTGGGGGGTGGTGCGCTTTCATTGTTGAATAATTTGGCAACATGTTTTCTTATTGTCTCTCGATCTTGGAGTTGTCTGCATCTACGAGATCCCTTGTTCTTGGGAAGGAAGTTGCCACTTCCACTTCTGGTTTGCAATTCACCACACTGCTAAAAGATCCTTCATTTTCAACATTCTATTACATGAACTTGTAGCGAAACAACATTGGGAACACTATTGTTTCCGTCGGGACAACGAGTATAGACAATGGGGCAGGAATGATCATCGACTCGGGAACAATGATCACCCATCTTGTTGATCTTCCAGTTCAATATCCAATGATCATCAAGCTTGCTACAGCCGCATTAAATGCTCAATGGATAGCTCTTGTCGTTGCTTAGCGAAATCTATAAGAGACGCTTTTCGAGAAAAAATCCCGAACCTGCAGCCTACATTCTCTAACAGACTCAAAACTTGTGAAAGGAATAAGATGGAAGATTACAAGTTTTTTTACATAAGATTATATTTATATTTGGTTGCATGTGTTTTATTTTTATTTTTATAAGAGTTATACATCCTAAGCTTGTTTTCATATCATTTAAAATTCAAGTTTTTTTACATAAGATTATATTTATATTTGGTTTCATGTGTTTTGTTTTTATTTTTATAAGAGTTATACATCCTAATCTTGCTATCATATCATTTAAAGATTAAGGTGTCAACCACTTTGTTTCCCAGCTAAAAATTAAATAAATAACAAAAACATGCCCACTTCAAAATGACTTGCTTGCCCTTCCAATTTCCAAACCACAAAAAAAAATATCAAGATGTCATGCATGAAAATATGAAACTATAACTTATTTTATTTTGCTCATAGGATAAGGTTGAGTAACATTTATTTTGTTCATTATTTTTTCAAAATTTTAAAGTAAAGTGTGTGTGAGAAGATATCTCCAATTTGGTATCTCCATTGTCAAAGTTTCATAAGTTAGTATGTGTTGCATTGGATATTCTAAGAAGAATATACCTTTTGTAAATGTTAAACACAAAAATTTACTATTTTATAAAACATTAATTCACTTCTTTAAAAGTTTTTTTTTTACTTTAAAAAGTAAAATATTGTATATTTCTAGTGATGATTTTGGAGATGAAAACATTTCTTCAATGTTTGGTTTTACAAAAATATGTGTATTTCTACATACATAGTGGAATAATCATATTCGTGAAATGCAGAAGCAACAATCCTTTATTAGTGATGTTTTGACTACCATGTCCAATGATGATAAGAGCATTGATGTTGAAGAGATGCTATATATAACTCCACTTTCGAGTCATATATGGGGACTTAGTTCTTACTCTTCGAGTAATTTGCATGGTGTTTGTTAAGCCACAAATATTCATTTACATTGATAGTAAAATGACATTTTATTATAAACTTAATTTAGAGCAGTGTGCAAATATGGCTGGATAATTAAATTTTTTTTGGAGGGGAACTGCCAAATATACTTTGATGAGAATAGGGTACCAAGGATAGATGTTGAATACTATGCCTATTTGTGGTGTTTTAATGTTTTTGTTCATCTAATGCAAGTAGGCTGAGTTATATTTTAACGGGTAGAGAAGCATATTATGTAAGAAGTGTGGTTTATATGTAGTGTGATTAGGTAGCTAATCTACGATTTAAACTATTGTAAATGGTATTTAAACTTAAATTTGGAAACTACCTATTTGAAACTTGAATGGGGATAATTAACTTAACATCCATGCTTTAACAAATTTGTATGCCTATGTTTTTGAGTGGATTTGGATGTTTGAAATTTTAAAGCTAATATAGAAGGCTTGCCAAATTTGATATTTTATGCATAAATTTTTTGGCAGCTTGCCTATAGGTTCACTTTTTTTAATTTTTGTTTGTCTATGATACAATTGAATCCTATAGGGTTTTACATTTTAGAAATCCTACATATGATATATACTATGATATGTTGTGTCTTACTATGTAACAATGTCCTAAAATAAATGATTTTCAAGTTATGTGTAATGCTTTATAACAAATAAAATTTTAATGAGCGTGCAAATTGATTTTTACTATATATGCAATTTCCTTCTTTAGCTTTTCCTTTTGCTTGTGCATTGTGTTGTAAGTTTCATATTGTCATTTTTAATGGATATATTATAAGGCTTCGCATTGTTGTTCATTACTACATATTATGCTATATATGATTACGTGAAATTTTTGTTGATTTATTAATTGGACCATGTTTAATATTATTTTAGAGGTCTTGAAATATTGCTCTCTTTTCACTTGATCAAAACCACTTCATTTCTTTTCCTTTGGCTTTTTATTGCACTTTTTTGGGGAAATTGCTAGTTTATTTACTCTACAAGACATTTTAGGTTGGACGCATGTGCGGAGGTGGTTACTTTTCTGCAAAACTTGGAGAAAGCTACCTCACCACTATTGATGGCATATTTAATGCAATATTTTAAGGGATTTCGTGGACATCGTGTGGGGAATATTTTATTTCTATCTAGTTATTATTTAGGTTACGAGCTCTCTATGGGGCGGGGGGGGTTGGGGGGCATTTTGATTCCTTTTCTGGAGATATGGAGTGTGGAGGTTCCAGCATTAAAGATGATCCAAAGTATGACCAGCCGGGGAATCGTAACCATTTTCCTTTACAGGAATGAGGGTAAACATTTTTTTTCCTTTTTCCTGCTAGTTGAATGATAAACTTTTCCCAACATTCAATTTTACAATTGGAGTTATAGATCTGTGTATTATGTACTTATGAACTGCGTTTAAATGAAGATCTGGAAAGTGTTTTATCTCTTGATGATTTCTTTCATAAAATCAAGTATCTAGAAATTAATCTCTTTTTCCTGTGATCTGAATGAAAAATGCATTCGCTGATCTTAAATTTTTGCAAGCTAAATAATGGATCTGAATATGTGTATATAGTTTCCTGCGAATTGTTTATTTGTTTGTGATCTGGAAGTTAATCTCTCTTTCCTGCGATCTGAATGAAAAAGCATTCGTTGACTTTGAATTTTTCAAGTTAAATAATGGATCTGAATATGTGTATATAGTTTCCTACGGATTGTTTATTTGTTTGCAGATCTGGAAGTTAATCTCTTTTGGATGTGATATGAATGAAAAATGCATTCGTTGACCTTGAATTTTTGCAAGTTAGATAATGGATTTGAATATGTATATATTATTGATTGCATATAAATATATACAGGAAATATCTTTTAAATCTGAATATGTATATATTATTGCTTGCATATAAATATATACCGACAATCTCTTTTAAATATGAATATGTATATATTATTGCTTGCATATGAATATATACCGACAATCTCTTTTAAATCTGAATATGTATATATTATTGCTTGCATATAAATATATACTGACAATATCTTTTAAATCTGAATATGAATATATTATTGCTTGCATATTATATTGGATTATGGTATATTGGATTCGAATGTAGATCTAAATATGAGTATGTAAATATATATCGACAATCTCTTTTAAATATGAATATGTATATATTATTGCTTGCATATAAATATATACCAACAATCTCTTTTAAATCTGATTATGACCTGCATTTCATATTCGGTTTGAATATAGATCTATGGTGAGTCATATGTATTCATATCTGTGTTTTGATAAATCCTTAAAGAATTACATTATGCATGGTATGCATTTCTATTTGCGTTGATAAACGGTCTGAAATCTTAAAATATGTTATTCCAAAGGTTTGCTTTAATATGTGAATGCTTTGTATTTAAGGATAGTTGAGGGTAATCTCTCTTTGGAATTTGAAAATAATTCTAGTTCATTTAGTTGGGTGCGCTTCTTTTCAGAATGATCTCTCTCATATGGGAAATTACTTCTATATTTAGAATTAATTATATTTAATCCCATTACTGACAACTCTTTCCATGTAGAGTTTAAACTATTGTAAATGGTATTTAAACTTAAATGTGGAAACTACCTCTTTGAAACTTGAATGGGGATAAGTAACTTAACATCCATGCTTTAACAAATTTGTATGCCTATGTTTTTGAGTGTCTTTGGATGTTTGAAATTTTAAAGCTAATATAGAAGGCTTTCCAATTTGATATTTTATGCATAAATTTTTTGGTAGCTTGCCTATAGGTTCACTTTTGTTAATTTTTGTTTGTCTATGATACAATTGAATCCTATAGGGTTTTACATTTTAGAAATCCTACATATGATATATACTATGATATGTTGTGTCTTACTATGTAACAATGTCCTAAAATATATGATTTTCAAGTTATGTGTAATGCTTTATAACTGATAAAATTTTAATGAGCATGCAAATTGATTTTTACTATATATGCAACTTCCTTCTTTAGCTTTTTCTTTTGCTTGTGCATTGTGTTGTAAGTTTCATATTGTCATTTTTTATGGATATATTATAAGGCTTTGCATTGTTGTTCATTACTACATATTATGCTATATATGATCAGATGAAATTTTTGTTGATTTATTAATTGGACTGTGTTTATAATTATTCTAGAGGTCTTGAAATATTGCTCTCTTTTCACTTGATCAAAACCACTTCATTTTTTTTCCTTTGGCTTTTTATTGCACCTTTTTGGGGAAATTGCTAGTTTATTTACTCTACAAGACATTTTGGGTTGGACGCATGTGTGGAGGTGGTTACTTTTCTACAAAACTTGGGGAAAGCTACCTCACCACTATTGATGGCATATTTAATGCCATATTTTAAGGGATTTCGGGGACATCGTGTGGGGAATATTTTATTTCTAGAGTTATTATTTAGGTTACGAGCTCTCTATGGGGGGGGCATTTTGATTCTTTTTCTGGAGATCTGGAGTGTGGAGGTTCTAGCGTTAAAGATGATCCAAAGTATGACCAACCGGGGAATCGTAACCCTTTTCCTTTACAGGAATGAGGGTAAACATTTTTTCTTTTCTTTTTCTTGCTAGTTGAATGATAAACTTTCCCCAACATTCAATTTTACAATTGGAGTTATAGATCCGTGTATTATGTATTTATGAACTGCGTTTAAGTGAAGATCTGGAAAGTGTTTTATCTCTTGATGATTTCTTTCATAAAATCAAGTATTTGGAAGTTAATCTCTTTTTCCTGTGATCTAAATGAAAAATGCATTCACTGAGCTTGAATTTTTGCAAGCTAAATAATGGATCTGAATATGTGTATATAGTTTTCTGTGAATTGTTTATTTGTTTGCAGATCTGGAAGTTAATCTCTCTTTCCTGCGATCTGAATGAAAAAGAATTTGTTGACTTTGACTTTTGCAAGTTAAATAACAGATCTGAATATGTGTATATAGTTTCCTACGGATTGTTTATTTGTTTGCAGATATAGAAGTTAATCTCTTTTGAATGCGATATGAATGAAAAATGCATTCGTTGACCTTGAATTTTTGCAAGTTAGATAATGGATTTGAATATGTATATATTATTGCTTGCATATAAATATATACATGAAATATCTTTTAAATTTGAATATGTATATATTATTGCTTGCATATAAATATATACCAACAATCTCTTTTAAATATGAATATGTATATATTATTGTTTGCATATGAATATATATCGACAATCTCTTTTAAATCTGAATATTAATATATTATTGCCTAGTGTTATATCGGATTTGACCACACTAGGGTGAATCACACATTGTATGGCCTTCCCCTGTCCTGCTGCAGACTCATTAGCCCCTATGGACCACTTTTTGTCTTTTGATGTATCATTGACAATCCCTAAAAACATAATAAAAATGATATATGCGGCCTTTTCCCCGATAACCGCGTACATACGCGGATATTCCCTCTATAGTCGCGTACATCGGGATGTGTGCATAATCCAAAATCCTTTGGAGCATTCCTTGACTTGGATTCGACTCATATGACTCCTGGCCTTCCATATGCCTTGAGATTGCACAGATTTGACCTTTCAGTATCCATTTGAAAAGCTATATAAGGAACCCATTGAGACATTGAAAGCATAAGAGAGAATTGAGAGTAAAAAAACTATAGTCCATTGTTGCCAGAACTTATGCTTGAGTCTACATCCCTTTGTCCCTTGGAGCACTGTTGTGTTCTTCCCAAGCTTGCCTTTTGCTAGTAACACTACTACATTTCAACCAAAAATCCGACGGCCGTAATGTCGGATTTTCGACACTTCCCTGTCGCATCTACGACACTTTGATTTTTTTTTAAGCGTCGAAAACTTGCCGTCGGTTATCCGACATCTGCTTAATTCATCGGTTAAGCGACACCAAATTTTACCGTCGGTGAGATGCTAGCGTCGGTTAAGCGACACAAAGAACCGTCGCTTACGCGACGGAGATAAAAGTTCGACGTAGGAAAAGCGACATAAGTAACCGTCGCTTAAGCGACGATTTGTTAATAAAAATGCCGAAAGTCGTCGATTAAGCGACGGGTTGTCCAATTTTTAAAAATAAAAAAATGTTTGAAGCCGTCGATTAAGCGACGGGGTTTCCAATTTTTAAAAATAAAAAAATCCCTGAAGACGTCGATTAAGCGACGGTTTGTGAATAAATTTTTAAAAAAAATTACCTGGAAAACCCGAGTTTAATCTGAAAACCAACCTGACTTCATATTCCTATAAAGAGGCGTGACTCAAGGGCAGCACAGCAAGCGGCAGAACCCTCATGCTAAACTGCCGGCGATATGAATTATACCCATTTGTTTATTCTTATAGATTGAGATATGATTTATCTGTGCGATATCGACTTGAATGAAACACTTTATTAAATAGAGTAAGGAATTAGTACGCAAGGGACGACTATCTTCAAGCTCCTGCCTTTGAGCTCGGACAGTTTGAGCCTTAGAAGGAAGCATAGGAGGATTTGTAGACTTTATGAGGATGACTCTTCCTGTAGGTAGAATTTAGCCATTGATAACCCCATTGCTTCCTTTTCTTCTTATTCTTCTGCACTTTGGGTTGCCAGTCAACCATCCTTTTTAAAAAAAATTACCTGGAAAACTCGAGCTGTTCCCTGACAAATACTCGGGAAGTCGCACAATGCAATTGTATAAACCTACTTCAAAAAACACTAATATTATACCAAGATTGTAAAATCTAATCAACCACTTCCACAGCAGACTTTGTTACCAATCCATCTCCAGTAATAATCCTTGACAAATACAATGTCCAAATGCATCATAGATGCATCTAGCAGTACCGAAGAGGAAGGCAATTTAATAGACAGAGAGTGAAAGCTGTGTAATACAGAACGCTGGCAAATAAAGTGTGATAGGAGATGCTGTCTATTACAATTCGCAAGATGATACACCCTCTGTTTATGGCCATGGATTTTAGTTGTGACTTCAAAGACATAAACATGCCCTATATTAATGATGAGAACTCCTCTGAGGGATGAAATCCAACGCCATGATCAGACCTTTCCTTCACTGCTCAGAAAAGGGTTTATAAAAATATAAGGAAACAGTTGAACAAAAATATGAATCAAAACACCAACAATAGAAGATGATGATTAGCACTCATGTCAAAACAAATAATTGCTCAAAACAAATACCCAGCATATCAATGCCATGTTGGGTTATTTTTCAAGAAAATGCCATCTCCAAATGTACAGGTACATTTGGTTCAGACAAAAGGTCGTACAGCATACCTAATACAACTGGCAGCACAGTTGTTACCTGCATCCTGGACTTCAACTTCCACCTCCAGTAGTGCTATCCTGAAAAGATGTGGTAGTCTATCTGCTAGTTCAGGGAAGATATGGAGCACTTTTCAATTGGAAAAGTGATCTACATAAGCAGAAAAATACTCGCTTAATCAACCAGCTCCATCATGAGATCAAACAAATTAGAGAAAGGACTGTCCAATACCATCCTAGCAATTGATGGATCCTCTACTCCATAGAGAAGGCTACAACAGAACAAGGATTTAGACACTGAATGCAATCCATATAACTTGCTTTCCCTTAATTTATGAAGCAAAAAATTGTATAATTCACTATCCACTATGGACTTGTGTCAAATAATTGCTACAATGTAATCTAACATCTGTAAGTCATTTTGTACTTGCAGTCAATTATGCATCCCGCAATGGCCATGTTGTTCAGCTCATCTAAACCTCACTTGGCCATTGGGCTCACACTGTGCAGGTCCATATGGTCCCTTAGACGAGTGGACGTATGTGCAGGTCCATACTTCCAAGGCATTTCATGTGAAGATGCCTCACATAGCTACAAACATCAACATAATGTGCAACTGTAAATGCTAGAAATGCTTGAAACAGAGCATATTCAGAGTAATTATATTTGTGATTATATTCAGAGTAAGTATATTTATGTGTATTCAATAGCCTATATGTCTATTACAGTGGCTGGGCAGCAACATGATAAAAATTAATCTTTGCTGATTTGAAATCTAATAATAGAACCCAAAGGAGTATGTGCATAAGAATGACCAATTAATTCTTTGCAGAGTGCAAATATTGTACACAGCCAAATTTTGGCCACCTAATCTCAATCGTAATCACAAGATCGAGGCAACCAAAATTAAAATCAGGCTCCCAAGACAGCATGAACAGCGGTGCATGCTAAACAACATTTTATATTTTAATGACTGTTCTAACTAAAATGCATTTGAAATTTGAATCCTAATTCCCTTTCTAAGATACAACTTACCTTTGCTGGTGCACATTGACCCTTTTCCCCTGCTAGCAAAGTATCTTTGTTAACAGCATCCTACATAAAAAAACTCGGCCCATCATCTTTCAATAATTGGGAGCCTGTCCATATAAAAGCAATTATGGAACCCCATGTTACATTTAGAAGCCACCAAAATAATGCCTGGATTGATAAATCCATTCAATGCACCCACCTCTAGCCCCTTTTAAATTCTAATATTGGGAAAAAAATCATTTAACGCCGTTATACATAAATGGTGACAATGTGAGCTCGATCACCCATAAATACCAATGATAATCAGGCAGTATAGTTATAAGCAGCTTCCAATGAGAACGTGACCCATCTTGTGTTCAAATTTGATGACAATGAAATTTGAAAAATAATGCTGATGCAGAAGAATATGATGAGAATTGGCATTAATTCGGTAAATAGAATTAAGCAAATTTTGTTAAAACTTCTTGATAGCTTATGTTAGAACATCATATGTCGTTCAAATACATGTAAAATAATTTGTGGGTGTGTGGGTATTTTTTCTTTTAAAAAGAATCTTTAAGGTTTGCTAAAGAACTTTATTCCAAAAAAATTGCAGTCATTAAATTCAAAATTTGCCATTCAATTCACCAATGACCCAATTTTGAAATTCGCCGGTAAATTTGAAATTCTCCTTTGAATTCGCCAGTAAATTTGATATTCTCCTTTACATTGACCAATGCTTGAGATTCGACGAATTTCGAATTTTATCGAGAAAATCCGCCGAGTGCAGCGGCTAAGATTTACAGTATGTCTTGATCTCTATACATGGCAACATCTTGAATCCATGTCAGTAAGCAGAGAGCTGACAGAGTTAGAAAGCTTTTAGAAAGCATTCTACTTAGATAAAATAACTAGATCAAGAGAAATTACTGTGACAATTGCTGCAGGAATAAAAGAAAATAATTGAATGAAATAATGCTTCATAATGATTGTCAAGCACTTGAACTATTCATCTTCTACAGGCCTGTCCATAACTACTATGTCGAACCAATGAAGCTATATTTTCAGAAGAAAGAGAATTTGGTCCTGCATTCAAGTAATGATGATGCCCTCAAGCCCTACATTGCCAAAATGAC
>LPNX010442252.1:0-10684 GCA_001517045.1 Pseudotsuga menziesii
CTTTTGATTAAAAATATTAAATTAATTTTTGCAATAGGTTATTCTTCAGACCTAAGTTAAGCTTCAGTATGTGTTAATTCAGTAGCGATGAAATTAAGACCTAATTCATCTGCTTGAGTTTATCCCTATCAGTGGATAGTTAGTCTGGTAGCAGTAAATGTAAACCCCTCATTTATATACTATACAAAGTAAGAGTGATTGTGCTTTCTTAAATACAACATTTGATTTTTCGTTTTTCTGTTTGTAAACAATCTTGTGTATAAAGATCCTATAACACTGATAAATTTGATAGTTATCAAACAGTTTAGTAATCACAAGAATGATAAAGCTGCCTCTACGAGAAATTAAGAACAAATTTTGGATTTACCTCAGTAACCATTGATAGTTGCTTAGCTATTCATGTCTTACTGAACTTTGAACTGCAACAAACTTGTACTTAATGACTTTGGAATCTTTACTTGCAGCAGCCAATCTCTTTACCTGTAATCTGTAAAGACAGAAGGAACTTTATGCTTCAGCTCGAAAGCTAAGTAAGCCCAGTTTTTTATGACAACCCACCTTATGTTCACAAAAAGAAACAAGTCAGTAAATTGAAAAGATGGTTCTATCACTTTAGGAAAAGAACAGATGAATTTTAATAACAAGCTGTTAATCTTTAACTAATTAGATAATTAGTTAATTTCTTTTATTGTTAATATTATGTAAATTAAAAATTTCAATTTTTTTGGAAAATTTGGGGGTTTTGACATTTTCCCATGAGGTTTTCCCCTATTTCCTCGGTTGTATTAAGAAACATTACGTCGTTTACATTGTATATGGGTGACTTATGGCCTCGTTTCGAGGGCCCATAGTTGTCCAAGTTAGGATTCAGGGGGGTGTTAGGATTATTAATCCTCCCTTCATCAAACCGTCTATTACATTAATTTAGCATGACTTAGGAGTTTTAATTAATTAGTAAAGTCCATTAGTATGATTGGGTCCACATGGCCTAATGGGGCCACCTGTACCAGTTACTAGAGTGTGGAGAACACTACTATAGGTTGACTGACATTGACTGCACTTGCATGCATCAGTTTAGGCACCTTCTAGATCAATCCCTACCTTAGGTTCCACTCGGAGTCTCGACACAATAAGTGAGAAGTGGTTGATGTATGAGACCCCCTTGTTTGTGGGATAATGATTTAAGTTCTAAATTCTAGCTACCCCCCTCTAGATTTGAACCCGTGGCCTCCTAAGAGGAAACACATTCTCTTAACCATTAGGCCCACTCATGTTGTACTACCTTTATCTCACCGTCTTCTACTTATCTACCATGAACTATTGGTCTTTCATTAATTCTTTTTCTTTTTATTTCTCATTCTTCTAGTTATCTTCCACTAATTGTTGCTTATCCATTCATTAACTTTGAGTTATCCATGCATTGCTACCAATTATCCATTCATGTAGCTATCAATTATTTTTTATATTCATTTTTTATAATTATTTATTCTAAATTTTGGAGTACCATATAATCCATGTTATAATAATATATTATAAAAAATTAAAAAATACACTTATCTTAATCTTCATCTTAGAGTTAAAACAAGTAATTTTTAAAAAATAATAAAATATTATAAAGAATCATTTTAAAAAAATAATTAAATTACAATAAAATATCGACTCAAATTAAATTAAAAAAATTTACACACACACACACACACACACAAAAATATATATATATATATATCCTTCCAAAATATCGTAAATCACACAGTTATAACGACACCTTCCAAAATATCGTAAATTAAACAGGTATAACGATACGGACTCCCTTTCAGCTCTTATATAAACTTGTTCCGATTAAAAGAGAAGCATGGGTCCCTTGCAGTGGACGCAAATATATGCGCCAGTCCATCCACCCTTAAAATTGTCGCGGCGGAGTTTCTTGCATTAGAATAATATCTATCTCTATTTCTCTTACACACAATTAAAATCCAAAATCCATGGCGGAACCGGAAATCAAGATTGATTAGTTTATTGAAATCATAGGACTCACACAGATTGAGGTGGAGCACCTTTTGGAGGTGGGTAATCTATATTCTCTCTTGTTTAATTTTTGCCCAGGTTCCTGTCAATTCCTTTTTACTTGGCATGGTAGCATTTCTTGGATTTACTCTTCAGTAAAATTAATATCATGGATAAACATGAATGGATTTTTTACAGACAACGAATTGGATAGTTGAAGAGGCAGTACAACTTTTCATCAGTTAGGATGGTGTTAGGTCATATAACTTGCAATCTCTTATTTTATCTATACACATTCATGATTTTTTTATTTGTATTGTATGCTGTATATTTATATATGTTTTCCTGATGAGTAGTTTTTGTTAATTCACAAAAGACCCAAGAGTAACATAATTGTTTTATAGTTTTATGTTTAAATATAACAAAAGGATCTCTAAAAGAATTTAAATTGCAATGTAGGGAAATGTTTCCACCCAAAAATCACTAGAGTTCTGCTGAGTATGACTACCAGTCTCGTTACATGGATTATGATGGTTACATGGAGGACGATACTTACCTAGATGAGGATGGCATTGGCGTAGGTCCTGAAACTTTGCCTCCCAGAAGGTATATCATTTGTCTAACTTCTTATTATTTGTCTATGGTTCACCTGTATGTTATTATTTTTTATCTATGAGTTTATTATTTTTTTTTGTTTAAAGTTAAATTGGGCTATTTTCTTTAGTTACGCTGATAGGCGTTTATATTTGATATTTTGGGAGCCGGACTTGCTCGAGCGGATCATCAAGATTCACCATATTCTGACATTTGTACAGTCGAGATTTATTTGATCGTTGTCTCATATTTAAACTAATTAAATGATCTTTAAACTAATTAAACTAGGGATTTAAACTAGGGATTTAAGAGTGGATTTGAGTTCAGTTACAGTTTCGGGATTTGAATGACGCGTGTAGCTCCCCTTGTGAAGCATGACGCATGGGTGGCAGGATGGAATCATTCCGCGTATAGTTCAGTTAGAGTTCAATTACAGTTATAGGATTGAACGACGCGTGTAGCTCCACTCGCTCTACTTCATGGGGTTTGATGAGTATAATATCAATAAGAAGTAGGAAAACCAAACCGAATAGCGTAACTATTAGGTATCAAGTAACTCTATTTTCATCTACTTTGTTTTTAAGCATGAAGAATATTTGCTTGCAATGTTTTATTAGTATAATTATGAGTTTCCTGTGTAGTGTTGAAGTGGTATTGGAGTTTCCTCTGAACTATTGGAGCGGTATTGGAGTTTATTGGAGCAGTATTACAGTTGGAATAAAAAGTAAGCTATATTATCCTATACTATGAACTAGACCTATTATGTCAATTAGTCCCTGCTCAGTCATATTGGCTTCCTTTGCTGCATAACCAAAATCTATGTTTGAAAAAGAATAAAAAGATAGTAAAGTGGAAATCGAGAAATAGATTATTGTGTAAATTTAACCTCTTTATTTTTGGGATACTATCTCCATTGAAAAAGCATATTCTTCAATGAGCAGCTTGAATACAACTCTCAAAACCTTATTCCTGCTCAGCAGCCCTAGTTGTGTATTTGAGTGATAATACTTTTAAGCCTTTGCACAGAGAAAAAAAAACACACATTAAATAAATAGTGTCATGTAGTTTATTAACAAATAGCGTAATGTAGTTTATCATTTGGAAGCTGAAGCTGTAGAAAATTAGCACGAAACTAGAGATCTAAAAATGAATACAAACAAAAAAACCATACGCATAAATAGGAACAAAGGATTGAAAGCATTAATTTCAAGACTTAGCACGAAAGCAGAGATATAAACCAATAATGAATACAAAAAAAAAAAATACCATATGCATAACCATGAACAAAGGATTGAAAGCATTCATTTAAATATTTATACCTGGAAAAAAAATTGCGTACGATAATTCTACTGTGCTACAGGTCTTGGAATAGCTCATGCAGTGAGATTGAATATCATAGCCGATCCCTTGACCACGGGGAAAAGAAATTACAGAAACAAAGGGCTGAAAGAAGTTTCTATAAACTTTTTGCGATTATCTCAAGTCACATGACATGCAGTGCACCGTGTAGGTTTTTTGTGCAGATTTATTCAGTCTCTGCTTTTCAAAATATAAATATCCCTCAGGTATGCCTAGGGTCACTTTGATAAATTACCCTCTTGATGCGTCGGTCTCCTCCACCCTTCATTGTATCCCGCCAACCTTCTCCTGCAACTTCTCGCTACATTGTCAATTTCTGCTATGCCATTGCCTTCACTTTTCATAGAACCTTGAGCCAAAGGATTCTGATAAATCTTGACATCTAGAGGAAACTGTGCCTTATGATTTCCTGAAAAACTCCCGTCGTTGATGAATTCAGTAAAATTACCAGCAGCCATGAGAGGCTCAGACAGGGGCGAGGACTCATGAACCATGTTCGTCCCACGTAATAACTCCTTTCCCAATATTATAACCCTCTTCTGAACAAACCCATTCAGCAATGGCTAATCTGGCATACCTATCCCTAGAAGAAATAGCAAGCAGTGTAACGGGTTGGTTAGAGAATCAATATTCAATATCCATTAGCCATCCCAGCAAGCAAGCCATCCCCTCCATATTCAATTGACAATGCCCTGCCAGATCGTATTAGATTAAAGAGGCTAGTACCATTTGGTCTGGTTAGTACCATTTTGAAAGATACAACGACGTTTTGAAATTCTGAAATCTGCAAGGCAGGGTTGGTGCATTCACATCATTAATGTGAATAGACAGGCCTATCTCGCTTTGTTATTTGGTTTTAGTCCAGGAAATCCTGAGTCTTGCATTCATATTTGGTCTCAATAGTACCATTTTGTTAAGTCCATTGGCAACCATTTCTTTCATACTTATTCAGAGGTCATTTTTGGTTTTATTTTATATATATACTTCTTAGCGTCTTTGTTTTGAAGTGAACAAAATGAATGGTGAGGGTTGAGTAATTTGTTGATTAAAATGGATAGCGCTGTGAATACAAATAACTATGCCCGGTTTCGATTATACAACTTTACACTAAACGACGTCAAAGTATTTTATCTCAAAAAGGAGTTTGGATTACATGGATTACATGAAATCCCTTCTCCAAGAATATTAAAACTTCGATTGGATTTCGTTCCATTGTTACCAAGATAAGCCTTAATAATAATAAAAATATCATAAATACTGCAAGTCGCTCAACAAATCATTTTGACTTTACATTGCTATCGATATCCCTAGCGTCTACTTCTCAAACTAATCACGTCTTAATTAAAAATTGTCTTTTATTAGGACACGCTTTAATGCAGGTTACTTACCTCTAGTTTATACATAGCTATTCATTATATTATTTAAATACCTTGTATGATTTCCTGTCCATCACTTATCACATTTCATTTGAAAATAAAAATGTCGTGTCAACCAAGCTTGTAATTTATAGACTCTAAAAATATTAGTATTAAAAATATTAAAATCGTTTTAATCATTAATTGTTCTATTTAAGTATTTCATTCAGTTTTGAATTCAAACCTGAATGATGGTTGTTTGGTCTTTATTTTTAGGTTTAAATTATATTTAAAAAAAAATGATTCTAAATATAAGAAGTTATTGATTTAAATTAATTATTGAAAGGGTTAAGTTCAGATGTTTTATTTGTTTGAAGAACCATTTTAACTACTTTACACTTCTAGCTTCTAGAAAGGCTAGAACCCTTTGGCAGGACCTAAAAGTATTCAAATTCGAGTGGCATAGAGAATTAAATTTGGGAACATATGTCATTTTTCCAAATTTTGAAATCTATAGAAATGAATTTGGAAGGTGCTATCATTATTTCAGATTTTGGTATCCACAAGGGTGGTTACAAATTTTGAAATTTAATTTGCAAACATAGGTATTATCATTATTCATATTTTGTAATGCACAAATGTTGTTCAAGATTTTGAAATCTACCTAGGTACTAGAATTTGGAAAGATCTCATTATTCATATTTCCAAATGCACAACAGTGGTTGCAGATTTTGAAAGACACAACGGCGTTTTGAAATTTTGAAATCTACATAGGTAATTGAATTTGAAACATCTGTCATTTTTCCAGATTTTGAAATCTACAAGGCGGGCTTGGTGCATTCATATCATTAATGTGAATAGACAGGCCTATTTTCCTTCCGTCTCAATTAATTAGGGTTTTTTGCTTTGTTATTTGGTTTTAGTCCGGGAAATCCTGAGTATTGCATTCATATTTGGTCTCGGTAGTACCATTTTGTTAAGTCCATTGGCAACCATTTCTTTCATATTCTAAAATCCATAATGCTGGTTGCAGATTTTGAAATCTAATTTGGAAATATTTATCACTATTCAGATTTTGAAATACACAAGGCCGACTCCAGATTTTAAAATCTACATAGGTAATTGAATTTGGAAACATGCAAGCAATCCATCTCCTTCATATTCAATTGACAATGCCCTGCCAGATCGCATTAGATCTTGTCATTTAAAGTGCCCTTTGATTTAGGTGACTAGGTAGGCCTTCTAGTGAATGAAAAGGTTGGAAGATCTCGTCGAATCAGGTCCTACAAGGTGCGGATCTCTTTCTCGACAAAGGAGGGGAAGGCCATAGCTCACAAATTTGAAAAGCATGATTCGGTTGGAGGTAGAGGAAACACTAAAGGAGATCTGACTGGGCTGGTTCACCACGGGCTTCAGGAAACACCCATCTGTGCTATGCTATGGAAAAAGGCCTCAGGCTGGTATGGGTCGAAATGAGAAAACTTACAAACCCCATTTTAAATTACTTGCAAATCAACAAGCCTCCAACAAGTTTCCCCTCGCCCACAGTATACGAGGTCACCGGCCGTCAATCAGTAACCCTGTTGACAAAGCCCATGTAAGTGGTGTTATTGGGAAGGCAGCCACTGATAATCATCTCGTCTAGGATTTCAATTGACAATGCCCTACCCGATTGCATTGGATCTTCTCATTTAAAAGGACAACATTGAGCAGACGACAAGTCTATCAGAGAAAACATTCTGGTAGAGTTAGGGTACTGGTCGAGTAACTAAATTGGCTGCCCAGTGAGCGGTACAATTGATAGAGGTAGGACGAGGAAAGGTGTTGTAATATTCAAAAGGATTGTGCTTGACATTTGAAAAATACAAAAGGAATAAGTGAAAATGACTGCTATTTGAAAAAATCATAAATACAAAAGGAATAAGTGACGATGACTCGTATTTGAAAAAATCATATTATTAGTAGGAGTAGGTGAATTATATGTGTTTGAATTGACTATGTGATTCATATTTGAACACATTATATTACTAGCAGGTTAAAATGTGCGTTTAACATGGTATTGATTAAAAATAAAAATAAGTTTCATATGATTCGATTTAGTATAATGGTATTGATTAAAAATGAAAATAAGTTTCATATGATTCGATTTAGTCGAAGGGATTATGGTATTTTGTATTAAAATATAACGACATTCATCTTTGGTTTTATTTTATATATATACTTCTTAGCGTCTTTGATTTGAAGTGAACAAAATGAAAGGCGAGGGTTGAATAAAATGGATATGTTGTGAATACAAATAACTATGCCCGGTTTCGGTTATACAACTATACACTAAATGACGTCAAAGTATTTTATCTCAAAAAGGAGTTTGGATTACATGAAAACTCTTGGCCAAGAATATTAAAACTTCGATTGGATTTCGTTCCATTCGATTTATTGATTAAGTTGGAAATTTTCCACCGAAATATTTCGGATAATTGAATTGCTTCATAAGAAGATCTTTGATAGATTTCATAACACTTTTCGTTGTGTACGTAATAATAATTTGTTATGGGGTATGTTAAATCGTTGGAAAGTGGTGGGATGATTCAATGGCTTCATAAGATATGACTAGATCTCTTAAATTACATAAGACTTTTCAATGTGTATATAATAAAAATAATTTATGAAGTTAAATCGTTTCAAAGAGATCTTTAAAACCTTTTATGAAGTTAAATAGTTGTAAAGAGGTCTTTAAAGTGAAGTTAAATAGTTGGAAAGAGGTCTTTAAAGCGTTAATGGTTAGAAATTGTTTTTTTAATGGTTAAACTTGTAATTTTAAATGCAAAACTGAATTTAGCTTATCACTAACTGTATTATTTTAAATAAATTAGATTATTTAAATACCAAATTTCATTTTTATATTTATAATTCAATGCGATTTATTAATGTTCTTTAAAATGCTTAATTTATATTTTGATGTGCATGAAACTTCTTTAAAATTGGATAACAAATAAAATAGAAGATCAAAATCCATTGTTTTAAAAGATATGAAAGTTTATTTTAATAGGGTAAATCAAAATGATTCAACAAATTCTTCGATAAGAAATGGATGTTTAGAAGGTGGATTGCGATGGAGTATCATGTCTAATTTGACCTCGGGCATTAATTGCAAATGCAGTGGATATTTATCTATTGCAGCACTTGATAATTACATGCTCATGCGCAAATACGAGCGTCTTATTTTTGGATTCTATGACTTCATTGACGGACATTCTAATTTTGTAAGCGAGGATAGAATGTTGGATTCTGCATTGTCCAAACTTGAAAATCCAACACAACTAAGTGTTGTTGAGCTTGTAGACAACATATCCATCATTCTACGTTGCCCAAACATGGATTCAATTGATGATGTGTTTTTAATGGGATAATATAAACATATATGGCATGTTACTTGCATGTATGTTATGCAAAGTTGACATGTTTGGATGGTTCTTAATCATACTTATTCAAAATATTTCTTCCCAACAAACTTTACCGGGTTTTTGGCAATCAGTGCTACATATGTAATGTTACTTACTTGTACTTATGCAAATCCACATCTTCAATACTTCATTATCATGCTTATTGGATTTATCTCTTCCGATTTTTCCCAATTTACATCCTCTATGAAATAGAAATTTATCATACATGCCATTTTTTTTAATTTTCTTGGATACAAAACTTGAGTACAATATTAGTCTATATCTTGGTGATCTTCGGCTATAAAATTATTATAAGATAATATTTGAATAAAGTTCAAAACATTTACATATGTGTTTCTTTTTGCTATACCTATAACATGACTTTGTACATTGATATGGTTTGACATTAGCTAACTATTTTTATGTTCATGTAGATATGTCATCGGAGAAAAATAGTGATTGGAGCAATGAGAAGAACTTGATGGAAACATCGCATCACACGAAAAACGAATCCTCGCAAAAACACTATAATAAAAAAAAAGGAAGATATTAATAGGAAACGTCGTTTATTATACAAAGAGAATAGTGAGCAAATCAACAAACAAAGAAGAGAACATCATGGTCATTCCTTTGCAAATGTCATTGATTCTCAGGGCGAGCCCACTAAATTCCAGAGCATATTTGATATAATGAGGAGATCAAATTGCCGAAGTCAATTTCTATCATCAATGCCTACATACAACGACAACTGTAACGAAAATTTGAATGAAATTAATGAACCTTTCGTAAATCATACTTTTGGTGAAACTTTTTCTAATCATGGCCTCGAGGTATAAGGATTACATGGTGTTGTCTATATTTGAAAATAAGTGTTGATATATACAATATAGATATACTTACATACATGTTCAATGTTTAGATAACTATTCGCAACAATTTTCTGAATCGACCATTTGATGAGCGCGAGCAAGCTATGCATACAAATCAAAATGAAACAGTACATAATGATAACACCAATATAGATGAAAGAAGCAGTGGAATAAGAACAATTTATCTTGGAACTACAAAGGAAACGAATTCCAAGTCTACTAGGAATGACTCAAACAACCACTCAAACAATGCATTGTTAAGGAATGAAGAACAAGGGTTTCAAAATCAACTCAAAACCGGTTTGCAAATGTCCAGTCTAGTATGAACTATTTTTGTTGGAACAACCGAGGTATTGTTTAACCTATCCATGACAACAACCATGCATTTGACCTTGATCAAAATAAGGTAGTATTAGATACAATATTATTTCATATTTGTGTGCAATAATTCAATGAGAAACTGTTTTGAAATTTCAGGATAGTAGCATCCATGGAGAACAACTAGTCAGTGTTGGAAATAATTGTTGAAATGACATGATATCGATCAATGTCATTCCATCTTCTGGTGACGATGACTCTCTACAAAATGTCGCTCCAAATTATGTTGTGGGAAGCCAACCGAAGAACATCGACTTCAATCGGGAAAAAAATTCTACACCTATGAATGATCAAGCAATAATTCGAAACCAGATCATGATGAGTAGACCAAGTGGAGATGCACAAAGGACTATTTCTCTTGGAACATCAAAGGTCTTACTCAACCTATTCATATGCAAGTTCCATATTTCGATCTTACCAGAAGATTTGACATAATATTTAACAATGACATTTTCACTTTTCAGGATAATAGCGCTAAGGATCGTCGAGGACAAAACATTCAAACCCCAACTCATCTCAACGATATGATGGCAACCAACCTTCATTATAATTTTCATGATGACAACCATGTGGGTCAGGTTTGAGGCAATGGTACTCGACGAAGGAAAGTCAGGAATCTACATCGTCGCAACTACAGAGGAGAGAGATGTCAGCATGTCTCATCTCACTCTACATTGAATAC
>LPNX010442283.1:9529-39677 GCA_001517045.1 Pseudotsuga menziesii
GTGTTGGTCTATCTGGATGACAAAATTTGTGGGGATTTGGTTAGTTCCATGAATGACATATCAATGAATTAGGTCTCTTCCTTCCACAAAACCTACAGAGACTTCTATAATTGTTTTACTTATACCANAAGCGGTTTAAGTCAGGTAAGATGATTATGAATTTGTAAAAAAATTTATCTTCAACCTCCATAGTATTTCTAGAATGTTGTTTTGCTAATAATGAATGTAATTCATGTTACAGAATGGCATGAGAGCTGTGATGGCAATTCACCAACCATCTAGACGACTGTACAAGANAGCTAAAGGAAATCCAGGAAAAACAACAATAAACCTGCAGACTTTTATGCAATTTCATACTATTTTGTTTTATTAATAGTATTCAATTCAGTTTAAGGTGTTATCTAGTTGGTTGGCCATATTGTTAGGTATTTGGTTTGTCCAAAGCTAAGTTTCAATGCATTCAATTCATGACACATCAAAAAATTATGTCTCTTCCTTCCACTAAACAACAATAAACCTGTTGACTTCTGTAACTGTCTTGCCTATACAGACATCTAAAGAAAACTTGACATCAGTGTATTTTAAAAGATAACAACAGTAAACTCCAGCGTTTCAACTAGATCAGGAATACCCTATTTTCATAACAGCATTAAATATCTCCCCTACTCTAAATCTTTTAAGAAGGAAAACATTTTTTTTCTGGAGAAGTCCTTCCTTCCACCGATTCTTCTGTGATTAGTTGGCCTTCTTGAAGAGAGAGCTTCTTTGAAAAACTTATTAAGAATTTTGTTTATTTATCTAAACACAGGTTGAAAAGCAACCATCTCAAATTGAATTCTTACCTCCAAAATTTCCATAAATAGAAGTAGTGTTAAATTTTCCAAATTATTCTAGCCTTTTTCCGAATCAATTATGAATCTGGAATCTCCAGAGCACTTGTAGACTGTCAATACCTCTGTCCAAAGCAAGTTTGAATAACAACCAGATTGTATACAACTCAGCTCTATTGTTAGTTCCATGCCCACACTGTCGTTCTTCTGACCCTTTGGCTTCCAAAATTCGTCATAAGCATAACTGATCATATCACATACCTGAATTGACAGAAGCTCTTTTTCTTTGAAATAACATTTCATTTTTGGTCAGCCAAATGGCTCACACTACTGTGCAGGGTGACGCCTTATGCTCCATTACAGATTTCTCTTTTAATCAAGATCTATTTACTCTTTTAATCAAGCGCAATCACACACATAAAATAGCCACAAAAATTTTGGTCAATGTGACCCTGGAAAAACCATTGCGGGAAAACCAATGAGAGAGTAGAATAGATTTATTATCTCAAGCAGTTACAATGAGGTACAACAGAATACTTCCAACACCACACAAACTTATCTCTAAGCCTATGGCTCTGCTCAAGTCTGATCTCTGCTGGATGACTAGGAAATGCGCCCCTCTCTGAAACCTGCTCTCTGACTTGGGCTTCACACCCCTCTGCTACTAAATCACCTTCTTAGTGATTGCCCTCTCTCTGTCTGATGAACTCAATCTCTGAGCTCGCCCTCCTCCAGTGAAGTGCGCCCCCTCCTCTCAAAAGTGTGCCCCCTCTATCAACTCAATCAATGGACAATCTGTTGCTGAACTCAATCCCTCTTAGAAGTAATCTCAGCCTCTAAAGATTTCACCCTCTGCCTCAGATGAAGTGCACCCACTCTCTCCTCCGATGTGCGGCCTCTCTTCTCTTTGAATTCGCCCCTCTCCTGAGAAGTGCGCCCTCCTGCATGCACTGATTCACTCTCACTCTGTACCTTCACACTACTCACTAATGTGCCCTCTTTTGCCTTCTCAACTCTCTTTTAACGCTTGATTACCTTTTAGGAATCAAAATCCCTAATTTGCTTTTCGTGCAAAAATTCCACCATGAAAACTTTTAATTAAAAATGCATACATGCAACTTTCGCATGCAGACTTAAAAAAGAGTTTTGCTTCTGCATGAAGCAAGGTTAAGGGTCCAACACTTTTACTTGTTAACTTTTCAACAATCTCTGTATTTCCCAACAAAAACATAAGGACCACAAGGTCAAGGGATTTCCTTGGCAAGGAGGATAAAAGCACACAGGGAGATGGAACAATCTCCACCTTCTGAAAGAAGGCAAATTATGGGCAAGATACCATTATTGGCCTCCTAGACTCAGATAGTTCTATCTTCTTTAAGGCGGTCTACCATGTAGCAAGCTATTGTTATTGGACTACAATACTAATGATGTGGGTGTCTTATTTCTTCACGTGGGTGTCTTGTATGGTTCCATCTTCTTTAAGGCTTTCTATCAGGTAGAAAGCTATTGTTATTGGACTACAATACTAATGATGTGGGTGTCTTATTTCTTCACGTGGGTGTCTTGTATGGTTCCATCTTCTTTAAGGCTTTCTATCAGGTAGAAAGCTATTGTTATTGGACTACAATACTAACCTTGCACCCCTATGACAGATTCCTTGCACTTGTGATGCTTGGCATGTTCAATTTTTGCTTACTGCAAGGTTATGGCAAATTTTGTGACAGTTATGGAAGATAGTGGCCACTCTCTTCGGAAAACCACTATTTAATCTTTTGGTTAAGAATTCCATATGAATTTGTATGATGTTTAAGAGTTTTTTTTAATTCTATAGTATTCTAATTTGGACAAGTAACTAGCTGCTACAGTCAGATGTGTGTTTCCTTCTCTGAATACAGGTATTCAATAAGCATGGAGGTACAAAACTCCAGAACTTTCATAATGTTGACATAAATAAGCATGCATTCAATATAAAAAGTATTTTGAAACATGATATTCGAAGGAGCAACAACACAGGTCAATAGCCACATAAGATAAAAATGAGAGTAGACCAAACATGAATCTAGCTGACCTCTTCAAGGAGTTACTGACTAGAGCTGATTCTCAAAAATTTATGCTTTGGCGAATCTGGAGAAATTTGTTCCTTTGCAAATGTGCGATTAAGCTGCAATCGACAGTGAAGAGAAATGTAAGGAGTATTTTAGCTGTGGAATAATGCTTTTCTATATCCTTAACCAAAAGAGTTAGAGTCACAAAACACCTTCACCCTCTAAATTGGTCAAAATGACAGCGGTAAGCTAAAATTTATCATTTACCTGATCTCTCTGATAACTGATCCAAAGAATGTTTGGCGTACTGGTAAAGCTGGAGTAAACCCTGGAAGTGGCCGCGGGTATGTAGTGTCAAGGAAGAAGGGCATCTGGTAATTTGGGCAGGATCTAAAACACTCGTGCCATGATTATGTAATGTGATCCAAGCGAATATGCGCTCGAAACCCTGTTAAATTACTACAGAGACGTTTGTTTGACTCACAACTGAAGATGCGATTTCCCTGTTAGATGACTACAGAGATATTGTTTTCTTAACTCAAAACTGAAGTGCAATTTCTGCATCTAAGCGAATATGCGCTCAAAACCATGTTAGATGACTACAGAGACGTTTGCTTTACTCACTACTGAGGATGCGAACTGAATGATTCGATTTCCCCATCCAAGCGAAACCCCTCAAAGCAAGATTTTTGGTAATAAAATTGTATTTCCTTGACTCAGCCTAGATATAAAATTGAGCGTATCATATTAATCCTTAGAGAATGATTGCCCTCGATCTTGTTATAGCTAAGACCCTATTCTGAAGTTGTCATCGTTGTATGCCTCCTCTTGGGGATGGATCCAGAGGGTCAAATCCTCCTCAAAGGCGAGCCTCGGCGATACAAGTCACAAGGGAATGTTCGGCAATACAAATGGGCGGATCTAGTTGATTAAGCCGTTATTAAGCCATTGACGTAGCAGCTGTAGGGTAAGAGGAGTACCTGGACCCTACTTACGTTTGTTTTCTTCACTGAAAACTGAAGATGGGATTTCCATGTGGAAAAATTCCCTTAAATATCCAAAATCAAAGATGCGATCCCGTTGTGAAAAAAAAAGCTTTAAGCACTTTGGACAATTTGCATCTAGAATTTGGTTTTTTTTTTTTTAATTTGGCTGAAATTGCTGAAGTGACAATGTTGGGTTGTTGAAATTGTATGATTTGGGTTTCCATGGGTTAAAAGAAGTTGCTAAATCTATTCTTATAGTTAAATTTGTAATTTCAACAACCCAAATCAGAGTGATTTCCCATCAACAAAAAGCTTCCATGAAGATACTAATCATCTATAGCCCACTCCATAAAAAAAAATTTATGACAACTCTGAAAACCACTGCTCCAACCAATGTTGCGAAGTTTGATTTATAATATAGGAAATTCCTAAAGAGTGAGTTGGGATCCTTTTATCTAAGAGTGGATATTACCACCTCGACCCTTCTCAAAACAAAACCCCCCTACATAATAGATTATGGAACATCACATGGACGAAGCAAACTTTGTCAAAGTTAATTGTGTTTTACTATCTATTGGCCAACCAAAGACTTCTTATATTACAAGTCTAAAACAAATGGGATATAAGGTCTATCCATTTGTGTATTATGTAATATTATGAGGAAGTAGCCAAAAACTATTTTCTTGTTGATAGTAGGATTTGGGATATAGAGTCTATCTAGTTGTTGGTGTCCAAAGATGAATCTCATTTCATATCCATTGAACGTTGCTTAAGCGACATGAGGTCGACGCTAATGCAATGGTATCGACTTTATATCTAACGTTGATGGTGTCCATATCTTATATGAAAACCTCTTTTTGACAAGGAAAAGTTTGGAGGACCTCTGGTGATGACATGACAACAAGTGATTGAGCCAACTCATCCATGATATTATAGCTATAAGCGATCCTTGCATGTGGTTTACGAGCTACGTGATGTAGAAGCATCTTTGGTACACATGGTGTATGGTCCCTACTAGTACATGGAATTCATAAGGGACTACTATTGGAGGGCTATGCATCTTGACAATTATATTAAGGCCAAGGGGCTTGCTATATTATTGATTGCGAGTTCATATTGAATGTTTATGGAGTTGTGTAGATATCTTGATATGACGGATTTGGGGGAATAATCATGTTTAGTTTTTTAACATTGTTTTTCTTGGGCTATTGAAGGTTGGAAAAGTTTATGCCAACCTGAGGCAAGGAGGATTGGTTAATTAAGAACCTTGGTGGAGGACCAAGTAAAGGGTAGTAGGGACTCTAATGTAGGAAAACACCACTAGAGTTCGGTTTGGCCCATATGACATGAACATGCCACCATTATGATTTTGACCATTGCATTGTCACCATCGCCATCATGCTTCATCATCACTATGCCCATCATCATCAACACCATCATGCTTCATCAAATGTAAATTATGATCATTATCACCATCACCATCCCCATTGTCTCGTTGCCTCGTTGTCACCATCACCATCATCATCCTCATGCCCATTGTCACCATCGTCGCCCTCGTGCTCATTGTCACCATCATCATCCCCATGCTCATTGAAAACATTGCCTTTGAAGTAGCACTACTCATAATCTAACTCATGTAAGGGGATTTAGCCAACTAGTTTTAGTTGAATAACCCCTAGAAAAGGGATCAACCATCAAAGATTAAACAAGCAAGATACACAATAGTGGGGTGTTACAACATTTCCTTGTTAAAAATGGTTACAAACCTAGAGTTGGGTTATCATTAAATAAATGAGGATAAAACTTCATTATTTATAATTCTTGTTCTCGTGTATCATCTTCTTATAAATAATGCTACTAATAGACCTTGAACAATCAATGAATCTACTCCACACATGCTACCTCTTAATGCATGTGAACATTAGAGGTTTAGTAAGGAACTCCCTTGTGTCCTTCATATGTATATCATCAAATAATAGAACATGGTTGGGACCATGCACATATTTATTAAGCCAAGACATATGCGAAAAATTATGAATAGTCACAAGTGATGGTAGGGATAGTTTGCAAGTGATTGCACCAATATGTACATAAATATTGAAAGATCCAATATATAGGCTTTCTTCTTAGTCCAACTCCCCCTTCTTGACAAGTCTTGATATAATTCATGATACTGTGTATCGTCCTTTGACCACTTCCTTATCACCGTCTTCAATTCAGATCGAGCTTGAGAGATGGTGCTAAAATGTCATCTTCAAATCAAGGAATATACGACTCTATTCTCTTTTACTTTTAATGTGTAGTAAAACATAATTGTAAATTCTAAAAAACTCAACCTATTGCCATTACTTGACATTCATCTATGGCCAAGTCTACAGGTATCTCAAACTTTCATGGTATGTTCATAGTTCAAATCTTTTGCTAGTCAAATAATACTACCATGGTTTTAGGGAATGCTCTATTGCTAAGAGTTCTAGTTCATGAGTTGGGTAATTATACATGAATTATACTCAACATTATGATTCATAGACTCAAAGCTTACCAATACCCCTTCCTACACAATCAATCCCTCGATACACTCATTATTAGCATTGATGCATACTAGAAAATCTTTACCAAAATTAGAAAGTATCAATCCTAAAGCTAGCACGAGGAGTTTCTTAAGCTTGTTAAATCTTTCCTTATGCAAGGTTGTCCATATAAACTTGATCCTTTACCTTGTGAGTTATAGGTATCAATCATATCTCTTGCACTTGTTAATCACGGATCAACCCACATCTTTTAGCACCTAAAGTTTGAGAGATGGGGAGAGGATGGGAAGGATAAAATGGTAATGGAACTGTTGCCTCTGGTTCGGAAAGTGGATATGAAAAAGTATTAAGGTTGTATTTATAAAGTAATGTGGTCAACTTAAAGGTTCTTCAAGGCCAATATCCTCCAAGGATCCAAGAAGAATGCAAAGAGAAGTTGTAGTTTATCCCATAAGTCGGGTATGGGGAGTGATATATTTACGAAGAGGAGAAGGTGTTGTAGATGTATGGTTTTGAGGACAACCATTTCAAATTGTTTCTACTAATGAAACCTCATCTATTGTTTATGGGATTTGTTTAACAAATGTCTACTATGAATAAGTCACACTTTGTTGGAAAGAAGTAAACACATTTTACACTACCCTTTTCTTTGCTAATTATTAATTTGTGACTAGAGGTGGGCACTTACAAGCAAACATAATTATATAGTCTTATCATTTTGCTAAGGATAAGACTTAGAGATATGAATCTTGTCATATCATTCAAAAGGCTATGGAAAATGTTGTGCATGGGAAAGTAGAGTTTCGTCATGAAGAGAGGCCTAACACTCAAAAGTTGGCCAATCTTGATTCATACACTCACGTGTTGGCCATTTTAGTTGGAGAGGCTCAGGAAAAGGGTAGGAAAATATAAGAGTTAAAACACTCAAGTGATCTTGACAATATTTAATAATATTGCACTTTTTAAAGAAAGCAAGGAGACCCCCCTTTAGGCCACACTCATGAGCTACCTATTCTTCCAAATGAAAAAAGACAACATAATGGATAGGCTATGCATTTATCTTATCATAATCCCGAGTCTTGGTGGGATATGAGCATGTACATAGGGAAACAGGAAGAAACGTATGAAAGCATCTTGAATATGAAAAGTTTGTGGAATTGTATAATAAATTTCATGTGCTTAAAGAAGATATTAATATCATTCTTTATATAATGGATGTTGTTCATGTTGGAGGTGCCCCATCTTTTCCCAAAGAGGGAACAAAAAATAAAGTTGTGACTTAATCGACAAAGAAGATGAGCCTACCAAACCCCTTTGTTGCCTCCAAGGGTGAGAAAGAGGCCACATTTGGGAAAGGTTTTGACATGTCCCAAAAGATGGGATATTCAAGGGTGGCTATGGGTATTGGTAAAGATGTTCAAGGACCATGGAGAGCATTGGAAGTAGAAAGGACATACACGGGTTTAGGTCTCTCCCTTGTACTGATTCCATCTCGGGTGTAAGGGGAGGGGATGTTTCTTCTTCGGATCTGTTAGGCTCATAGCTAAAGAAGATGGATAGAATCCCTTTTCAAACTCTGATCCCTTTTGGTTACGGGCTTCCTGATAGCTCTAATTATTAAGTGAATTTGTTTGATGAATGAGATCTTTGTTCTTTGAGGTCGCTCCAATTGCAAAATCTTGTCATGTAACACCTTAATTTTGTCAACATGTTCTTCCATCCTATCTTTGTTGCATTCTTCATCAACAACCACCAAGACAATTTGTTGCTTTAACATCTCAATACAAGGTAATGTAGAGAGCCATTATTGTTGGTATAGACGAATGTCCCTTAAGTGTTTATGCTCCCAATCCCAAGTCCATGCCCCCCATATACTTTCAAAGGACCCAATACACTCCTGCACATAAGTGTCATGATTTTTGCAGTGCCAAACCTTCTTTAAAAGGAATGAGACTTTGCATATAGTGCATCAACTTGGTTGGTGATGATGAGGATTTATCAGTTGCTTCCAAAATTCCTAAGGCAAACTTCCAATGCTAAGAGCCTCCACTAGCACCAAAACTTGCTATAAATTCAATGGAAATTAAAATGCAAAGAGATACCTTAAATGAAATCTTTGTTCATCCCCTGGAGGTAATTCTAATAACCACCTTCAAAGGAATTACCTTCACGGAGAAGACTATCCAAGTTGAATTGACGCCAAGTGTTTAAGTGTTTATAACTAGCCAACATGGAGGAAGAGGAGAGCAATCCTATTCACCTCTCCTAAAAAGTGATGATGGTAAGATATGTACAGATAAGGTGTCTTAATGAGGCTCTACAATTTTTTGAAATATGCCTCAAAGGAATTTGCTCTCTTTTATAATGACTATCAAACATTAAAAAAAATGGCAGCTATATCAACTTTGTGAAGCTAAAATACCAAACATAGTAGTTACCAGGTAATTGGCATTCAAAAGATTACAGACATTTACAAACACTTTAATTTTTGGTATCCACTACAATTTTGTTCAGTGTGAATCTTAATCATAGTAAAATTGACTACAAACTCAAGTCACTTATGGAGTACCTTCAACACGAAATACCCATAATTCCTAAATAGTAGCATAAGAACTATAGTTTTAATTGACCTCACAATCTTCATACTTACAATTTAAATTATAATGTCCACCAAAGATCCCTAGCCCCTACATGAGTATGATCTTAGTTCAATTCTCATGGAGATGGTCTTGTACCTAACTAGTATTCGATGAATGCATGTGTGTGTATATGCATGGTGTTCTAGGCTTGGCATGCCACTTTCAAAATGATGCATATGCAAAGTTAGTTGGCTCATTCAAACCATTGTATCTCCATTGGTACATTCTTAATTCAATTCTCCCATAGAAACAATTTTAGAAGTCCATGCTTGAATGATATATATTATTTTGTTCTTCTTACTTTTAATATAAATGTAAATACACCTTGTAAATTCAGTTCATGTAATTTAAATATTTTCTTATAAATATAATAAGTATTTAAAAAAAATATCACCTTAGATATTTAGGAACCAAAATCCTAAATATTATATATGGTTTATCTTAACCGTGTAAACCATACATATTTAATGCTATATAATAAAAATAAAACATATACAAAAGAAATAAAGACATGATATAATCTTAGTTAAACAAAAGTGAAGTGATGATTCAATCCACATTAACAACAAAAATAAGCATCAAACCTAGATTAACAATAGGTTAACAACAGCCCATCACTGCACCAACTGCTTGGCCACCGTTGACATTCACATTACACTCCAATGGAGAAAATTGGAGGTTTTGGCACTACAATTCACGTTGGACTATATTGGGAAAATTGGGTTTGGGTACTACGATTTCATCTGGCACAGTGTTTTGGGAGACGAGAAGGGGGTTGAAGGCTTGTAGAGAGGGTCGAGTTGGGCGCAAGAGAAACCATGATAGCACTGGGTTGCAGGTCTCGAGGGATGCAAGATGGATCGGTCAAGGACTAAGATGGATCGGTCAAGGACTGTACACTGGTTTTCATGATCACGATTTTAGTCGAGCAACAACGATTGTGAATTACAATGCGGGGGATTAATCAACTCTGCACAACCTCTAATGGTGTGAAGGGATTCCAATGGAACAATTTCTGCTTTGCCAGTACTATCAATGTGGGTTTGATTCTATTGTCTATTTGGGTTTTTCTTCAGTAGACATGTATGCAAACGTTGGATCTTAGAAGATGCATGAAATACGTTTTTCAGATTGCGAAAACAAATATTGTCTCTTTTGAATGCTATAATCATGTGATGTGCATATAATGGGCATGTTGACAAGGAACCGATCTTCTTGAACAAACGTCTGCACAAAATATTGTCTCATGAAATGAAAATTATACGACGTGCCTGAATGAAACATCAGTGCAGAAGCAGCAACAACGACAACAACAATGGTTTCCATAAACAATTCCGCAACCAGTGTCATCCTTTTTAGCATCTGGATAGTATTCATCAATCCCTGTCATCCTTTTTAGCATATGGATAATGCGAATCTACTCCATCACTGGCTGAACCCGTGACATTAATGTAATGTCCCTTGTCTAATTTGGACTCAAATCTTGTACTGTGTAAATTGGCTGACTCAGAATTTTCGTCAAACACTTAAGCAACACTGTTCTATTGGCACTGTAGTGTGAGGATGTTGATTCGGTGTTGACTGCTATGCATTTTGGTACTGATATTTCGTCAAACGCTTTGTCTTCACCGCTATATTTATCTGTAGGTCCTCTAACCAGATCTGATTTGTTGTTTGCTTACTTGGGTGTTATTAAGGATAACAGTTCAGGCTCATATAGAATGTTCTTAACATGGAAGGAAAACACAAAAACATAAGCAAACTGGGTTCTCTTTATTTATCATTCATACATCAGTTTATAAAGGAAAATAACCAGACTTTAGAGCAGGATGCTACAACCACTATGTGCACACAAGAACTCAGATTTCTCAATGAAAAACTCAGACCTTTTATGTTTTTATAGATGGCAGACAATGGGTATCAAAACATGCACTTAGTTGAAAGAGCATGGGCCTGTAGGATGCTAACACTGGGCAGCCCCTTCTGGAGTACTGGTCTCCTCCCTCCTTGGTCATGACTTGAGCAGATATGCACTGTTTGAACCTTAAATGAATTTTCCTGAGTTGGTATGATCACCGTGCAGCAGATCTGAGGTGAGCTTGGTCCCCCAAAACATGATCTCAGCTACCCACCAAGAAATGTGTTCTCCCTTTAGACTGTGGGTGCGCCCTCCACCTTCAACAGTCCACCAAAGATGGTTGTTCTCCTCACAAATGCCAGCAGTCAACAAATAGGAGTGCACCCTCTTGCATTTAGAGTGAAATGGTTGTTAGACCGAGCGCTGCATCCTACTTATGTAGCAGAGATTTGAACAAGAGAGAGTTATGGACAATATCTTTCCCCAGCAAGTGAGTCTCCCTTCATACAACCACTGAGAACTCTGATAAATGCCCACAAAACTGGAATATGATTGAATCCCTTCACCACAATGAAGCACTATGGAGAAATCTGAGTGATCAACCAACTTCTCCACTACTACCATCCTTCAATCTCATAATGAACTGTACATAAGAAAGTAAAACCTAAAATAAGTCGTTGCAAAAGGTCAATCTAGAGCTTAAGTGGCTTGACTGAAGCAATTGTGATTGAGTACATGCTGCACAGATGGGAGTAAAATGCCTCAAAGGAATGGGTAGTGAGAACACCAGTTTTGAGCAATTGTTGACTCTAGAATTCAATCCTCCAAGCATGAGACACTACGCATTGGGCAACTCTTCATAAAACACAACTCATGATTAAAGTAATTTCCTTAGCCTGAAATATAGAATGAATCATAATTTAAATTTTTTACAATTCTATTATTCATGAACAGAACCAAAGCAAAGGAGAAGACACTGAAACTCACTGTGTAGTAGTTTTTCCAGGCTTCTTCTGGGAAGGTATGTTATGTTTTAATGGTTATATAAGATCTTATAACATTTAGCATCACAACAACATAACCATAATCAAAAGGAATACTAAAAGATAGACAAGCACAACCACACAAAAGAACACAGAGATTTATCTTGGGAAACCCTCATGGGGAAGAAAACCCAGCAAAACTTCCTCTGTATAAGATGTATAAAAGTAAAATACAAGACCCCAGACAGGTGCGCCTCCCTCCAACAGATATCCCTCTCTCTCTCTCTCCTATGTGTTGTGCACAAGTGAGTGTGTGTTCAAATGAGGAACACATCTCCTCTATTTATACTCTTTTCGTCACTTGACTCTTAACCTAACAAGTCGGCCCCACTTAACTAAGTGGGCCGACTTCACTTAGGAAGACACAATACAATATTATATTATATTCATTAGGGTACTATTGACCCGACTTACAATGGAGGCTTTACGTCATGACTCTATGATGACCAAATACAATAGTAACACCCTGCCAGAGGAATAATAACATCTCCCTTGGGTTACATCAGTAAAATACATTTAGAATATCCTTTGAAGTTACAATATTCAACACTCCCCTTTAATGAGAAGGTTATTCTACTGACAACATCATCATAGACTATAGGAGACCAGAGAGACAATATCTGCAACATCATCGAGGCTATACATCTATACGTCACAGGGAGTTTTCACGATCAGTAACTCGAACAATTACTCTTCATCTTCTGCATCACATGATCACTTGATCCTTTTGCAGCAACGCTTCGATCTTTCGATCCTTCGTAGCAGCACTTCGATCTTCTAATTCTTTGCAACAAAACTTCAATCTTTTGATCCTTTGCAACATCACTTCGATCTTCTCGATCCTTTGCAGCAGCACTTCGATCTTCTCAATCCTTTGCAGCAGCAATTCGATCTTTCTTGATCCTTTGTAGTAGCACTTTGATCTTCTGCAGCAGCCTCTTGATCTTCTCGATCCCTTGTAGTAGCACTTCGATCCTTTCGATCCTTTTGCAGCAGCACCTTGATCCTTTCAATCCTTTGTTGCAACACTTCGATCCTTCTTGATCCTTTGCAGTCGCACTTCGATCTACTTGACCCTTCGCTGCTGTACTTCAATCTACTTGATCCTTCGGCGCCACGCTACCTACAGTACACATGATCTATTTACAGGATGATCAACCCCGATCACTTTCGGACATAAGTCCAAGGACGATGCAATCCTCCATCAGCATGATCCATGAAATCAATCAGCTGAATCATCTACAACTAAATGTAGATATCGACTGCACCTAGTGCCGACCCTATCGTCTGTGAGGACTCATCGTAGACCATCCATACCACACAGGTTAGGACCACTCACAAGTGAGTCTTATACTACGGTATCTACACGTACGTGTAGGTATACTCTTCCAAGTAAGAGTATTGTCTGCAGAGCAGATCTCAACCGCATACAAAATGTCGGCCCATCGTAGAACATCCATACCACACAGGTTAGGACCACTCCAAGTGAGTGTTATACTACGACGTCCATGAGGACTCATTATAGAGCATCCATACCACACAGGTTAGGACCACTCCCAAGCGAGTGTTATTCTATGGTATCTACATATGAATGTAGGCATACTCTCCATACAAGAGTATCGTCTGCAGAGCAGATCTCGACTGCATACAAAATGTCAGTCCTGTCGTCCGTGAGGACTCATCGTAGAGCATCTATACCACTAAGGTTAGGACCACTCCTGAGCGAGTGTTATTCTACGATATCCACAACTGAATGTGGGCACTCTCCATGAGAGTAACATCTGTAGGGCCATCCTTAGCTAGTAAGGACCACTCTCATGAACAGAGTGTTATACCTGCCATGCTCAAAAGAGGATACTATCATCCACAAGTGAATGTGGGTACTCTACATGCAAGTGTAATATCTGCAGGGCCATTCTTAGCTAGTAAGGACCACTCTCATGAACATAGTGTTATACCTGCCATCCTCAAGAGAGGATACTATCGTCCACAAGTGAATGTCGAACCTTATTAGCATCTTCAAGCGCACTTGGCCTCTTTCATGTTGGATCATTATTGTCATCCCATCATCGATGTCAGCCTCATCATCACTCCCCATTTTCCGGGAGGATTCATATTATCAACCTGCTCCCCCTTTGTTCGAGGAGGGTTCATATCTTTGACCTTTTCTTCTTTTCTGAGGATAGTCCATATCTTCGACTTGTTCCTCCTTTCCGAAGAAGGTCCATATCTTCAACTTGTTCTTCCTTTTTCGAAGAGAGTCTATATCTTCGACCTATTTCTCCTTTTCGAGAAGGGTCCATATCTTCGACCTGTTTCTTCTTTCTGAGAAGGGTCCATATCTTCGACTTGTTTCTCCTTTTCGAGAAGGGTCCATATCTTCGACCTGTTTCTCCTTTTTGAGAAGGGTCCATAGCTTTGACTTGTTTCTCCTTTTCGAGAAAAGATCCATATCAACATCAATGTTCCTCCTTGCGAGGAAAGTATGTAGTATCATCATCACTATTCCTCCTTACGAGGAAAGTCTTTTCGAACTACACCAAGCTTGTCATGGAAGCTTGGTCACCACATCAACAACTTGCTCATCGATACTCACATAATGGAGTTTTATATCTCCCTTTAGTACCATATCCCACAGGATTCTCTGTCATCTTTATGCAAGTCTGGCTGTCACAAAGAATCACTGTGGTATCCAACTTCATGTCAAATAGTCCTGACATCAGTTTTCCGAAGCCATATGGCTTCCCAACTAGCGGAGCAAGTTGCAATGTACTCTGCTTCAGCTGTACCGAGAGCAACACTGGACTGTTTCTTACTAAACCATGAGATCATGGCGGATCCCAAGCCATAACATCCATCTGAGGTGTTCTTCATGTTTGCGACACTTCCTGCCCAAGCTGAATCCGTATATCCATATAATCTGTAGTAATGATCTCTACCATAGTAAAGTACCAAGTCTGTCGTACCTTTAAGGTACCTTATCAAATGCTTTGCAGCTATCAGGTGAACACATTTAGGTTTAACTAGATACTGACTCAAGGTGTTCACAACAAAGCATATATCTGGCCTTGTATTCGTCAGATATATCAATGACCCAATAATTTGTCTGTACTGAGTCATATCCACTAACTATGATGTCTCATCAGACAACAGCTTCATGTTGGTATCCATGGGTGTGTTCATGGCTTTACAATCCAACATATCAAATCTTCTTAAGATTTCCAAAGCATACTTTCCTTGGTTCGGAAAGATTCCTTTTGGGCTCTGCCACACTTCCAGCCCTAGGAAATAATGCATCAATCCAAGATCTTTCATCTCGAATTCTTCAGCTAGCCTCTTCTTGCAATTTGTGATCTGTTTCTCATTTCCAGTCAGAAATAGATCATCCACATACATCAATAGTATGATAGGTTCATCATCCATAATCTTAAGACAAAGGTTAGGATCAACTTTACTCTTGGTAAAGGCCAAGCTTGTCAAGAAGCTATCTTTTCTTCCATACCAAGCTCTAGGAGCTTGCTTCAGTCCATACAGAGCCTTTTTTGAACTTGCATACATGAGTCGCTCTGTTTTTTAATTCAAATCCTTGTGGTTGTTTAATGTAAACCTCTTCCTCAATCACACCATTAAGGAAGGTTGTCTTTACATCCATCTGGTGTAGATCCCACTTCATCATGGAAGCAAGTGCCATGATGGTTCTGATGGAAGTGTGCCTTGCTATTGGAGCAAATGTCTCTTCATAATAAATTCCCTCTCTCTTGAGAAAATCCTCTAGCCACAAATCTTATATTTTTCAAGACTTCCATCAACGACAAATCGACTTGGAAGATACCACACTCTTGCTTTCTGGTTTGGGTACTATATCCCAAACATCATTTTGGTATTCTTCCATCATTGCTTCTACCATGAGTTCATTTTGTCAAGTCATCGACATATCCTAGTCTTTCGCATTCAACCTTGAAGGTTAGAACCCACTTTACTCTTGGTAAAGTCTTAGTCCAGCAGGGAGCTTTCCATCCTGTCGTATCATGTCGAACTCGGGGATCTTGTGCAGTCACTCCCCTTGAAGCAGAGCATTATCCTCTCTCTGCATTCTCTATTGGAGTGACAGGTAGCATCCTATGTTACTATGTATCCATCTCGGGTTACAAGATACCAAGATCCCTTTATCTTGAACTTTGTCGAAAAGTTCCTTTTGCACCCGTTTGTGAGCTTGTTATCTTCTATAGGTTTCCATCTTCAACCTTGTAGCAAAGGTTAAGATATTCATCACTCTAGGTGATCTTTCAAGCTCCTGGATGTGCTTTTCTATGGGTGCCTTCTAAGCTCGTACAAAGCCTATTCTATACAGGTGGTTCTTTGCTCGATATATACTTCTACTGGAGAAGTGTGTCTGTTCAATAGAGTATGTCATGCCATAGTCTATTCTTTCTGAGACAAACCACGAACCTTGCTTTGTATACTTGTTCTTGTAGATCCATATGGAAGACAATACGGACTTCCCTTCAGGTCTCAAAATCATATCCTAGACACCATTCCCCATGATCAACTGTTACTCTTTGATCATAGCTTCTTCCATAGCTGGAAGGGTTTGCATCAATGATGTCACCCAACTGTGTCACACAACTAGAGTGTGTCCGAGGCCTCTTGATTTGGTTTGGAAGTCTCGTCATACTTTTCTTCATCTTGAATTATCGCTCATGTCCAAGACGGTCTTCATCTCTCGAGGTGGATCTACCGCTCTCTGAAGCTCTTTCTTCTGTCACGGTGTCTTTGACCCTGGGAGCTTCAGGTTCATGTTTATTGGAGTGAATCTTGAATTGTCATCACTTGTTCTTCGGAACAAGTCTCATCCTCCTTTTTTTGTAGGCGGTTGTACACGACCTTTCCTACAAGTCAAATGCACCAGTTGCATGGTTAGAACCATTTCATAGGACATATGCCTAACGACAAATTCTTATGCATCATGCAACTGTTTAACCAATACAACATTCATCCATATCTCACGGAAACTTTCTAGATGCCTTCCATCTCTACCATGGCATCATTGAGATTGTGCACTTAATCCAATATATCAACAAAGAGGTTTCATTCTAGATAAGTAGCAATGGAGTGTTGTATAGCACCATGGGCTACTTACCCATAACATGCATTTTAGTAGGATACTGCCATTTAATGCAAACATTCTATCATGCATAATACACAACATATACAGGAAAGTCAATTCAAATACTTATCTTTGTTTGTTTGTCGTCATCTCCTTCTGGATCTGCAGCTTCTTCTTTAACCAATGAGATTGCTTCAATCTCATGCTTGCTTGAAAGCTTTTCTGGAATGCTGCTTCCGGTGGACCTAGGGTTTGATAGAGAAACCCTAATTTTTCAACTTAGGTATCTTTCAGATTTGATTAGATAGAAATATGCGCCTCCTTAAGGCGAGCCGAGCATAATACTCATTTTCCCAAAATTGTGATCAGAATTGCAAAATATCTGATGCCCTAGTTTTCTTCAAGTTCTTCCGCAGAATTTCCTGATATTGTTTCTGCGGTATCTCCCAAAGTACTACTCCTCTGTGTCTGAAACTTCGCATTGAGGTAGCCTTGTATGTCCTCTTTTCAACACCGCAGGTTAGAGCAGAATTGGTTTTACCAATTGGGACTTATGCGAGTTTTCCCAAGGTGACCTATTTCAGTACAGTTCATCATAGCGAACTTGTACGGAGTTCCAGGTGTCACTGTTTCACCTTTGAGGTCTGAAACTTTTACCACAGAAAGTACAGTTTGTACCCTATCTGTGAATTGTCATCACTTGTTCTTCGGAACAAGTCTCATCCTCCTTTTCTTGTAGGCGGTTGTACACGACCTTTCCTACAAGTCAAATGCACCAGTTGCATGGTTAGAACCATTTCATAGGACATATGCCTAACGACAGATTCTTATGCATCATGCAACTGTTTAACCAATACAACATTCATCCATATCTCACGGAAACTTTCTAGATGCCTTCCATCTCTACCATGGCATCATTGAGATTGTGCACTTAATCCAATATATCAACAAAGAGGTTTCATTCTAGATAAGTAGCAATGGAGTGTTGTATAGCACCATGGGCTACTTACCCATAACATGCATTTTAGTAGGATACTGCCATTTAATGCAAACATTCTATCATGCATAATACACAACATATACAGGAAAGTCAATTCAAATAGTTATCTTTGTTTGTTTGTCGTCATCTCCTTCTGGATCTACAGCTTCTTCTTTGACCAATGAGATTGCTTCAATCTCATGCTTGCTTGAAAGCTTTTCTGGAATGCTGCTTCCGGTGGACCCAGGGTTTGATAGATAAACCCTAATTTTTCCACTTAGGTATCTTTCAGATTTGATTAGATAGAAATATGCGCCTCCTTAAGGCGAGCCGAGCATAATACTCATTTTCCCAAAATTGTGATCAGAATTGAAAAATATCTGATGCCCTAGTTTTCTTCAAGTTCTTCCGCAGAATTTCCTGATATTGTTTCTGCGGTATCTCCCAAAGTACTACTCCTCTGTGTCTGAAACTTCGCATTGAGGTAGCCTTGTATGTCCTCTTTTCAACACCGCAGGTTAGAGCAGAATTGGTTTTACCAATTGGGACTTATGCGAGTTTTCCCAAGGTGACCTATTTCAGTACAGTTCATCATAGCGAACTTGTACGGAGTTCCAGGTGTCACTGTTTCACCTTTGAGGTCTGAAACTTTTACCACAGAAAGTACAGTTTGTACCCTATCTGTGAATTGTCATCACTTGTTCTTCGGAACAAGTCTCATCCTCCTTTTCTTGTAGGCGGTTGTACACGACCTTTCCTACAAGTCAAATGCACCAGTTGCATGGTTAGAACCATTTCATAGGACATATGTATAACGACAGATTCTTATGCATCATGCAACTGTTTAGACAATACGACATTCATCCATATCTCACGGAAACTTTCTAGATGCCTTCCATCTCTACCATGGCATCATTGAGATTGTGCACTTAATCCAATATGTCAGCAAAGAGGTTTCATTCTAGATAAGTAGCAATGGAGTGTTGTATAGCACCATGGGCTACTTACCCATAACATGCATTTTAGTAGGATACTGCCATTTAATGCAAACATTCTATCATGCATAATACACAACATATACAGGAAAGCCAATTCAAATACTTATCTTTGTTTGTTTGTCGTCATCTCCTTCTGGATCTGCAACTTCTTCTTTGACCAATGAGATTGCTTCAATCTCATGCTTGCTTGAAAGCTTTTCTGGAATGCTGCTTCTGGTGGACCCAGGGTTTGATAGAGAAACCCTAATTTTTCAACTTAGGTTTCTTTCAGATCTGGTTGGATAGAAATATGCGCCTCCTCAAGGCGAGCTGAGCAACATACTCATTTTCCCAAAATTGTGATCAGAACTGCAAAATATCTGATGCCCTAGTTTTCTTCAATTTCTTCTACAGAATTTCCTGATATTGTTTTTGCGGTATCTCCGTAAGTACTACTCCTCTGTGTCTGAAACTTCGCATTGAGGTAGCCTCGTATGTCCTCTTTTCAAAACCGCAGGTTAGAGCAGAAGTGGTTTTACCAATTGGGACTTATGCGAGTTTTCCCAAGGTGACCTATTTCAGTACAGTTCAGCATAGCGAACTTGTACGGAGTTCCAGGTGTCACTGTTTCACCTTCGAGGTCTGAAACTTTTACCATAGAAAGTATAGTCCGTGCCCTATCTGTAACATCTTGCGAAATTTCATTTGGACCCTCGTAGCCTGAGATATAACAATTCTCCCTAGGTCACCTGTTTAAGGATGAATCTTGGGAGAGGCTGAAACCCTGATTTGGAGGAATCATATCTCCTAGAATATCGCGAATCTGAGGCTGAAACTTTTACATGGGGTACATCAAGAATGTATCTCTGTAATAGGTTCGGCTCCTGAGCCTTCTCCAATATCGAGATATAGTGAATGCACCAAAATGACTAGTTTTAGTCTTTTAGGGTTTTCAAGCATGAAACCCTAATCTTCAATAGCTGTAGCAGTAGCACTGTTTCGACTGCACAAAGACTTCTTTCAGGGTGGCTCTGATACCACGTTAAGTTTTAATGGTTATATCGGATCTTATAACATTTAGCATCATAACAGCATAACCATAATCAAAAGGATGACTGAAAGATAGACAAGCACAACCACACAAAAGAACACAAAGATTTATCTTGGGAAACCCTCATGGGGAAGAAAACCCAACAAAACTGTTGATTTTTCTGAGCAGCATCGAGAGCCCTTCTTTTAGGAGAATGGGACCACCTGGTCTGGGATCACGGTGAAGACTCAACCCAGTGTTGAGTGACCATTCTCGTGAATGGTAGACATCTGGTCCGAGACCACGATGTGAACCAGTCTAGTACTGGAAGACTCAACTTAGTTCTGAGTAGCCACTCTCTTGGAGAGTGGAGGCACCTGGTCTGTTACCAGGAAGGCAGTATAAGCCCTAGACGGGGTCTAGGCATGTGTGGCACTCTAACCCTTGATCTATGGGCATGTGTACTTCTCCAAGGCTTAGCTATCCTTGGTTAAGTTACCCTAGTACCAGATATAGGTGTCACACAGAGTGTGAGATAAAAGCATTAGTAACTCTCTTGGTTTATGATGATGTACTTTTGGAATAAAAAATGACCACAAAGGCACTTGGAAAAGGCTAAAGTCAAAAGTAAAAAATAAATAAAGACTTTTGGACCACAGGAAAATGACCACAAGTGAAAGTCAAAATAAATAAAGACTTCTTGTAGAAGTCAAAGATAAATAAAAGACCTTTCTTGGTAAGAAAGTAAAAGTGAAATTAGGAAAAGATTAAAATATTATTATTTTTATCTTTCCTAATTTTTGTCTACTTACAGGTGAATGAAAGCTATAAAAGAAGATCAAGTCTTCTCATTATAATATACAAGTTTGCTCTGACAGGTGAAGCTGCTATTTTACTGAAGAAGACTTTTTGCCTCAACTAGGGCATCCTTCAACAAACCCTCAACTAGGGTTTTATCAACAATTTTATTATCAGAATTTTTGGGGCAGCTCTCTTTCTTTTCCAAGCAGCCAAGACAAATTCTGGGCAACTTATCTGATCTTCGGGCAGCCAAGTGAAATTTTGGGCCACCCCCTTCTCTTCTCACGGGCTGACTGTTTTTGGGCAGGGGCACTACCCCTTTTCTTTTCCGGGCAGCTTAACTTGTGAGGGCCGAGGCTCTTTAGGCACCCTCGGGTAGCCCTAGAGCTGACCTTTGGGACTATTGTGAGCCCAGAGCACCTCCAGGCAGCTCACAGGGCTCACCTGTGAGGGTGCTGTAGCAGCCCGTGGCTGCACAGCCCTCAAGGCAACCCACGGGCCACCCCGTGAGGGTTTGGACAGGATGCTGACCAGCACTAGGCCTATACAGGGCAAGCCGAACAGGGAGAAGGACAGGCCGGATAGGAGAAGGACGGATCGGGCAAGCAGAAAGACAGATCGGGTAGCTCGGGTACAGTTCGGGCAGCTTGTGAATTTTTCGGGCAGCAGACAAAAGGTACAGTTCCGGTTGTCTGAGATTTTTCGGGCAGTCTGATTTTTGTAGACAGAAGAGAGAAAAATTTGTTTTTCTCATAAAGTCCTAAATTGGGCATTTATGAAAATTTGGAAAATATGGCTTGAAATTATCAGTCTGATTTTTACTGATAAATTTCACTGTAACTATGGTTAAAATCCAGATCTGGATTTGAGGAAATTTTTGAAGAATTTCGTAAGTCATCTCATTTACGAGATGAGCTACTAATGCTTTTGGGGGTTTTGTCCTTTGAAGGTTTCCCCAGTGAAAAATCTTGTGTCCATTGTGCTGATGTGATGAATGTGTTTTTACTGCACTGATTATTTGTTTAAGTTTATCTGCAAATTTTTTAAGTTATATGCTAATACTAAAATTCAACATGGTATCAGAGCTTAGCATGTGAAAACACAGTAAAGGGACACTGCTGTTGTTTTTCACTAGATCTTGGAATAAGATTTGCAGATCTAACTTTTGGCTAAGTGGCAGAGATGACCACCAATGGTTTCAAACCGGAAGAGAAGCTCTTTGGTTCAACAAACTTCTCCTCTTGGAAAGCCAGGTTGACAGCCATTCTAGATGAGAATGACTTGGATGACATTGTTTTTAATGTCACAGAAGAGCCTATAACAAATGCTGGTAGACTTGCTTACAAGAGAAACCAAGGTAAGGCTAGAAGAATCATCTATGATTCTATCAGAGAGGCATTGATGCCTAACATTACATCCTTGAAGACTGCTAAAGAATGCTATGATACTTTGGTCAACCTATATGAAAAGAAGGCTCCCAGTCAGAAGAGAGTCTTGAAGAAGAGGCTACGAACTTTGAAGTTGAACAAAGATGAAAGTGTTGGTTCCTTCTTCACAAAGATTGCATAAGTAAGAGATCAACTCCTTGCTATTGGTATTACTGTTGATGATGATGACCTTGTGCAAACAATGGTTGATGGTCTCCCAAGCTCTTGGGAAACTTTCATGACATCCATCTGTGGACGAGAAAATTAGCCAACCTTTGAAAGGCTTTGGCATGATTGCATACAAGAAGAAGGAAGGAACACTAACAAGGCAATCAAGGAAGACAACCTTGCACTTGCAGCAAAGACTAAGAAGTTCAAGAAGCGTTTCCCTCAGCAAAAGAAGGGTAAGAAACCTCAGGGTAAGTTTTCTGACATGTCCAAAATTGAATGTTATACTTGTCACAAGTTTGGACATTATGCTAGAGACTGCAGGCAGAACTAGAAGAAACCCAAGAGAAGGTTTCAAGCATCTGCTGCAGAAGCAGAGGAAGAAGAAGATGAAGAACCAAAGAAGAAGAAGAAAACCAAGGCTAATAAAACTGACGAGCCTAAAAGAGAGTACTACTTGATTTCTGCTCTAACTGGTTCTTTCTCGGCTTGCTCCACTTCTTCGTTGGTTGACAGTGGTGCCTCCAGGCACATGATAGGTAACCGTGGAACACTCACCAGTTACAGAAAGAAGAAGTTCACCACTCAGGTAGAACTTGGAGATGACTCCACTTACAAGATTGAAGGAGTTGGCTCAACTTCACTTCAACTTGACTCAGGTATGGTTCTTCATGTTGATGATATTCTTTATGTTCCTGGTTTAAAGAAGAATCTTTTATCTGTTGCTGGTTTAGAAGACAAGGTCCACAGAGTCCTCTTCATGGACAAGAAGGTCTATTTATGGGAAAAAGACATAGATCTAGACTCAACAATACAGATTGGGGTTCGAGAGGGAGACCTCTACAAGGCTTCAAAAGTTTCCACTCATGCTTTGGTACATCACTTAGTTGATCCCTGTGAACTTTGGCATAGAAGGTTTGGACACCTTCACTACAAGCTCTCCCAGGATTGCAGAAGATGGTAACAGGTATGCCAGAAGTTTCTCCAAAGCGTGAAGGAATTTGCAAAGGATGTGCTCTAGGTAAGAACACTAAGAAATCCTTTCCTAGAAGCAAGAGTAGATCTAAAGGCATTTTGGATTTAATTCATTCTGACATTTGTGGGCCTATGTCTTCACCCTCCTTGAGTGGGTGTTTATATTATGTCTTGTTTATTGATGATTACTCTCAAAAGTCTTGGATTTACTTCCTCAAGGCCAAGAGTGAAACCTTTGACAAGTTCAAAGAGTTCAAGAAACTGATTGAAAATCAGACTAGCAGACACATCTGTATCTTGAGATCAGATAACGGAGTTGAGTATGAATCTAATGAGTTTGATGATTTTTGTCGAGAAGCAGGAATCAAGAAAGAACTGACAGTGCCTTACAACACTCAGCAGAATGGGGTTGCAGAAAGGAAGAATAGAATGATCTGTGAGGTTGCTCAAGCCGTGATCATTGATCTAGATCTTGCTTTGTCTTTGTGGGCTGAAGCTATGGGAACTGCTGTGTACATCCACAACAGAAGCCCTCATGCTATCTTGGGTGAGAAGACTCAAGAAGAAGTCTTCACCAAGAAGAAACCTGCAGTTGATCACATGAGGATATTTGGTACTCCTGTGTATGTTCATGTGGCAAAAGAAAAGAGGGCCAAGCTAGAGCCCTCCGGTAAGAAAGGCTTATTTGTTGTGTACAGTGATTGCTCGAAGGCTTATCGAGTATATATACCTGGACAGAGGTACATTGAGGTTAGCAGAGATGTGATCTTCCATGAGGAAGCGGTGTTTCCTAAAACACTAGAGCTTTCACCGGAAGAGGCAGTTGATCCACTTGAGTTTCCAGATTCAGAGATTCAGAGGGAGGAAGAGGAATTTGATGATCAAATTCCAGATGTTCATGAGAACATTGAAAGTCCACTAGAAGAACTACCTGAAGTTCCTCCTTCTAAAAGGAGACCTGCTTGGTACCGAGAAACTTTACAAGAAGACGAGAAGCATAAAGCTCCTCCAGGGACTTTCAGAGAAAGCATAAGACCACATAAGTATTTCGGTCTTATGAGTCATCTTATCAGTTCAGAACCTTCATCGTACAAAGAAGCAACAAGTAAACAGGTATGGGTTGATGCCATGATTGAAGAGTATAAGTCAATCATGAAGAATGATGTTTGGGAAGTTGTTCCCAAACCTATAGGAAAGTCAGTAGTGACTTCCAGATGGCTTTATAAGATCAAGCATGTCGCAGATGACAGTGTGGAGAAGTATAAAGCCAGATTCGTAGCTTGTGGCTTCACTCAGAAAGAAGACATTAACTATGACAAGACATTTGCTCTTGTTACCAGGTATACTACTATCAAAACCATCATTTCACTTGCTGCAGTATTCAGATGGAAGTTACATCAAATGGATGTAAAGACAACCTTTCTCAATGGTAAGATTGAAGAAGAGGTTTATATTGAACAACCTGAAGGCTTTGTTACTCATGGGAAGAAGACCCATGTATGTAAACTAAAGAAAGCCTTGTATGGACTGAAACAGGCTCCGAGAGTCTGGTATGCCAGGATGGATGGATTTCTCTATAGCTTGGGGTTTTCCAAAAGTACAGCTGATTCTAACTTGTACTTTAAATTTGTTCATAATCATGTCTTGATACTTGTTCTGTATGTAGATGACTTGTTTCTTACAGATGATGAACAGTTGATAGACTAGTGTAAGAGGGAGCTTACTTCTGAATTCGAGATGAAAGATCTCGGATTGATGCATTACTTCCTTGGTTTAGAAGACTCACAAACGCCAGGTGAGATCTTTATAACACAAGGAAAGTATGCAGTGGATATCTTGCAGAGATTTGGGATGCAGGACTGCAAGTCCATGAGCGTACCAATGACTACCAACTTGACAAAGTTGGGTGACGCAGCCTCTAGTTCACAGAGTGTGGACTCTACTCTATACAGACAACTCATTGGTTCCATGATGTATCTCGTGCATACGAGACCAGACATATGCTACACAGTGAATGCACTGAGTCAGTTCATGTCAGATCCGAAGCACAACTTGGTACTCGTCAAACATGTACTCAGATATGTGCGAGGGACTATCACTTATGGGCTCAGGTATACTTCCAGCAGTGGAGTATTGTTATTTGGATATTCATATTTAGATTGGGTTGGCAGTGCAGTTGACCGAAAAAGTACCTCTGGTTATTGCTTCAGTATGGGATTGGCAATGATCTCTTGGTCCAGCAAGAAGCAGGGTTCCATAGCTCAGAGTATAGCTGAGGCAGAGTATATTGCTACAAGTGATGCCTGCAAGGAAGCAGTTTGCCTCAGAAAATTGTTATTTGATCTATTCAAGGGAAAGCTTGACTCTACAATCATCCATTGCGATGATTAGAGTTGCATAAAGCTTTCGAAGAACCTAGTGTTTCATGATAGATCGAAACACATTGAAATGAGGTATCATTTCATCAGAGACCTAGTGCAGAGAGGTGCTATGAAGGTGCAGTACATTCGTATTGATGAACAGATCGCAGATATCTTGACCAAGCCTCTGGCAGCATCAAAGTTCGTATAGTTTTGTGACAAGCTTGGTATGGTAGAGAATGCCTCTCTCGCTGAGAGGTAGTGTTGATTTTTCTGAGCAGCATTGAGAGCCCTTCTCTTAGGAGAATGGGACCACCTGGTTTGGGACCACGGTGAAGACTCAACCCGGTGTTGAGTGACCATTCTCTTGAATGGTAGACATCTGGTCCGAGACCACGATGTGGACCAGTCTAGTAATGGTAGACTCAGCTTAGTTCTGAGTAGCCACTCTCTTGGAGAGTGGAGGCACCTGGTCTGTTACCAGGAAAGCACTATAAGCCCTAGACTGGGTCTAGGCATGTGTGGCACTCTGACCCTTGATCTATGGGCTGTGTACTTCTCCAAGGCTTAGCTACCCTTGGTTAAGTTACTCTAGTACTAGATCTAGGTGTCACACAGAGTGTGAGATAAAAACATTAGTAACTCTCTTGGTTTATTATGGTGTACTTTTGGAATAAAAAAGGACCACAGGGGCACTTGGAAAAGGCTAAAGCCAAAAGTAAAAAATAAATAAAGACTTTTGGACCACAGGAAAATGACCACAAGTGAAAGTCAAAATAAATAAGGACTTCTTATAAAAGTCAAAGATAAATAAAAGACCTTTCTTGGTAAGAAAGTGAAAGTGATTCAAAAAAGATTAAAATATTATTGTTTTTATCTTTCCTAATTTTTGTCCACTTACAGGAGAGTGAAGGCTATAAAAGAATATCAAGTCTTCTCATTATAATATACAAGTTTGCTCTGACAGGTGAAGCTACTATTTTACTGAAGAAGACTTTTTGCCTCAGCTAGGGCATCCTTTAGCAAACCCTCAGCTAGGGTTTTATCAGCAATTTTATTATCAGAATTTTTGGGGCAACTCTCTTTCTTTTCCAGGCAGCCAAGACAAATTCCGGGCAGCTTCTCTGATCTTCGGGCAACCCCCTTCTCTTCTCACGGGCTGACTGTTTTTCTGTTTTTGGGCAAGGGCATTACCCCTTTTCTTTTTCGGGCAGCCTAACCCGTGAGGGCCGAGGCTTGTTAGGCACCCTCGGGTAGCCCTAGAGCTGACCCTTGGGACTGTAGTGAGCCCACAACACCTCCGAGAAGCTCACAGGGCTCATCCGTGAGGGTGCTGTAGCAGCCCGTGGCTGCACAACCCTCAGGGAAACCCACGAGCCACCCCGTGAGGGTTTGGATAGGCTGCGAGGCAGCACTAGACTTGTACAGGGCAGCCAGACAGGGAGAAGGACAGGTCGGGCAGGATAAGGACGGATCGGGTAGGCAGAAAGACAGATCAGGTAGCTCGGGTACAGTTCGAGCATCTTGAGAATTTTTTAGGCAGCAGACAAGGTACAGTTCGGGCAGCCTGAAAATTTTCGGGTAGTAGATAGAAAGTACAGTTCAGGCAATCTGATTTTTGCAGGCAGGAGAGAGAAAAAATTATTTTTTCTGATAAAGCCCTAAATTGGGCATTTATGTAAATCTGGAAATTATTAGTCTAATTTTTACTAATAAATTTTACTGTAACTGTGGTTAAAATCCAGATTTGGATTTGAGGAACTTTTTGAAGAATTTCCTTAGTCATCTCATTTACGAGATGAGCTACTAATGCTTTTGGGGTTTTTGTCCTTTGAAGGTTTCCCCAGTGAAAAATCTCGTGTCCATTGTGCTAATGTGATGAATGTGTTTTTACTGCACTGATTATTTGTTTAAGTTTATCTGCAAATTTTTTAATTTATATGCTAATTCTAAAATTCAACAAAAAATTTCTCTGTATAATATGTATAAAAGTAAAATACAAGACCCCAGACAGGTGCGCCTCCCTCCAGCAGATATCTCTCTCTCTCTCTCTCCTATGCACTGTGCATAAGTGAGTGTGTGTTCAAATGAGGAACACATCTCCTCTATTTATAGTATATACTCGTTTTGTCACTTGATTCTTAACCTAACAAGTCAGACCCACTTAACTAAGTGGGCTGACTTCACTTAGGAAGACACAATACAATATTATATTATATTCATTAGGGTACTATTGACTCGACTTACAATGGAGGCTTTACCTCATGACTCTATAATGACCAAATACAATAGTAACACCCCGCCGGAGGGATAATAACATCTCCCTTGGGTTACATCAGTAAAATACATTTAGAATATCCTTTGAAGTTACAATATTCAACAAGGTAATCATAGGAACGTAATTTCTTGCCTCTCATCCCTGAATAAATGTTGTCAAAGAAACAAGATGCATATGCCTGATAGTACCCAACTTGTAAATGGAAAGTATGAATTCCAGATTCTCTCTATTTTTCAGATACCCATCTTGGAGAAGTCAAAGTGCTATCAAACAACCACTACTGAACCTGGCCTTTTAGACAGTTTCATAACTAGATTTTCCCATGACTTCTCTTGTTGCATTCAAAACATCATATCAATTGCTCAACTCCTTGGAAATTTACTTGTTTCCCATTCCCATTGCCCATGCCTTCTTTCATATCCTTCTTTGAGAGAGTAGATGAAGATCAAGATATGTCAATGACACCTATTCCAAACGTATGATAGCACCCAATTAACAAAGAACCATCAATGACTACAACAACAATTGATCCAATGATGATTCGGACAATAGCCCTAGTTCTCATAGATTTGAAATGGGCTCTAGTCACATTGAGCTGGGTTGTAGTCACATTTGTAGAAGCAACAATTTCTAGCTTGTTCTTAGATCTTGATATCTTCTGCTTTTATCATGGACCTAGGAAATGCTTTTTCACTCCCTTGCATTGAATGTACTATTCTTAGTCCATACCTACTTTTGTGGTCATTTATTGGCCACTAATATCATTATCTTTTCTTATCTTAGCTACAAGAGGCTGATCTTGTTGGTGAAAGTGAGGTGTTCTCTTAGCTCCCACCAAGGTTTAGATCTCACAGAAGTGGCCGGTTCTTCCCCACAAGGGGGGCCACAAAGGTGGTAGAGCCATCATGGTCATTAGTCAAACCAAGTGACCTCACGTCCCTCCAAATAATAACTACTACTGGTTTCCCACCCTTTGGGTGAACATTGTACGTATGCAGGATTGAGGATCTCAGATGCTTTCTCTAGAAGCATTCTCAATCCTTTGTTTTACTTTTATCTTATTTCATTTTAAAGGCAGGATGGGTGCTGGGGTGATCACATTTCTTCTTGGTTTTGGCTTGCTTCTTAGATGAATGACCTGTGATGCAGCCTCCAACGAGATGCCATCATTTAGGATTGCCTGAACAACATTACTTAGCTTTTCCTGAATACTGGCTCGATGGATCCTGCAAAGAGGGAAAACTTTTGGTAGCTTGCTTCAGAGATCAAAATGGAAATTCCAGAATTGGTTGGATCTGAAATTCAGTGTTTTCTATGTCAGACAACTTTGGTCTCCATTATATGCTCTTGTAGTCCAATTAAAGTAAAAAGAGAAGTATGAGAGATCAAGAGATCAGGAGATCAGGAAGTGAGACCTTAAAATCCCCTCCTAAAATATGTATTTATAGAAAATTGGTGCTTGAAAATCATGTTGTCATCCTCACAAGGCATTATGCCTGATTCACATGCCAAAAATCTGCTCACCATATCCCATGCGAGCTAAAATTTATAACGCATGAAAAGAACCTTTAAACCCCAAAACTAATCCTATTTAACATGTATAAAATAATATTCATGTTGAAATGCTGATAAGGATCTTCAACCAGAGAAATCTGTGCACATGTTTTCTTATGGAAGATGTGAGAAACCTTGGTATGGCACAAGCTTTATTCACTACCTCCTGTTGTGCTGTTGGGTCGTCGACCAAATTGTTTTTTTGTAACACCAGTTTGCCCTCTATTTATATTGCCCCAGTTTCCATTAATTGAATCCAATTCTTTTTCTCAAGCTATGACACTACTCACACAGTTGCTGCAAGAATTCTTAGCCTTTCTCTTCAGTTTCTATTTCTAAATCCTTGAAGTGATGCCATTCACAATGTCCTTCCTAATGGAAGACCTCAATGGTGGGTTTGTTTTTTCTATAACAGGAGAAAGCAAGGGAGGCTCTCCAGATTTCCTAGGATTTCTTTGATGGGTCAATAGAAGAGTACAGAAGAATGTTCCTAGGCTTTAAATCAGTGTGAATTTAATCCAATCCACAAAGTTCTTATTTCATGTCCAAGAGAAGGCCTC
>LPNX010442283.1:44228-58314 GCA_001517045.1 Pseudotsuga menziesii
TAAAAAATTTTCCTTTAATATTCAAACTAGGGCTAACAGTGCATGCAAGATCTCTACTGATAACCACACATGAATATCTTTTACAGTATGCAGCGGAATATANCTATAGGGTAACCCTAATGTTGACAAGGCATATGAAGCCAATATGGCATGTTGATATGCATGCTAACCTTCCAAAGATTCCACATGGATAATGTTTTTAAAAAGGTTGTAGTTGAAAATCACTCATGGGTCATGACAATAATGAACACGATGAGAAATAGGGCTTAGTTGTGGAGTGGAGCGTAATAGAAAATGTTGTGACTCGTGAGGACTCTCTTGGTTGCAAAAGAAGCTTGGAAGGGATTTTTGTGATCCAAAGTTGTAGTAAGGTGTAAATAAAGAGTTCCAACCCCCTCACCCCGTCCCGTGCCAAGTTCCAATGGTCCCCTCAAGTGCAAGTGACGAAATTGGATGTTGATGTACAAAATTTTAAGTGATTATCTACTAATTGAGGATTTCTTTTTCACACAAGGAAGTATGAAATAATTGGCTTATGCACAATAGCTAACCTACTCTAAAAACACGATTGATTTTTGTAGCCATATTGAGGCTATGCCAAGTTGGTTGATCTATAAATTGATTAGAAGGAGATAGCATGTTAATTTCAAATAAAAAATTTTCCTTTAATATTCAAACTAGGGCTAACAGTGCATGCAAGATCTCTACTGATAACCACACATGAATATCTTTTACAGTATGCAGCGGAATATAAAACCGAGAAATAAATCACATCACATCACAATAATGACACAATTATTTTGGGTATGGAAACGCCCGGAAAAACCCAAGATGGGAAAACCGGTGCAACAGTCAGATATAGATTTTATTATAAGAAAATATGGAACTTTTACAATCACTGCAAATTCACCCAAACCTAGTGAATGCAGTACTTGGTAGAATCATTGGGCAAATCCCAGCTAAACCTCAACACCCTCCTGTGTGAGTGTACGACCCAGTTGTACGAAGCTCGGTGATCTTGCTGCTCGCTCTTCCGTTTTCCCAGCTAAATCCTTTGTCTGTATCATGTCTTTGTCGGAATACAAGTGTGTGTGTCCTTTCCACCAATTGATCTCTCTTTTATAACTTTAGGTAAAGCGAAAACCATAATTTCACTCTCACTTTAACTAATGGTAAAGCAAAAACCCTAATTTCACTTTCACTTTAACTAGTGTTTCACTAAAGTTAATTTAGATCACTTTAATTTATTTTCCAAAGTAAACTTAGGAAAAGTAAACTTAGGAAAAGTAAATTAAATACAACTGGTTTCCTAATTTAAGTCTTCTGCATGCAAGAACACATGCATGCAGGAAGACCTTCCTTGTTGTTGCTAGTTTAACACTCCCTCTCAACGAGGAAGGGATTCGGTAGCAACCTCAACTTATCCTTGAACTTCACAAAACTCTGTCTGCAAAATGCCTTGGTGAAAATGTTCGCCACCTGCTCATTTGTCTGTATGTACTCCAGCCGAATGGTTTCTCTCTAAACACAATCTCTCAAGAAGTGGTATCTGATGTCTATGTGTTTGCTCCAGTCATGGAACATTGGATTCTCAGATAGCTTGATTATCACAGTGAACTACTGTAGCCTCTAGCTCACACTTGAACAACCCTGCAAGTAAATTCTTCAGCCACATACCCTCATAAGCAGCCATGCTGGCTGCCATGTACTCGGCCTCTGTACAACTCAATGCAATTGGTTTCTGCTTCATGCTGAACCAAGAGACAACCCCTGATCCAATGCTGAAACAACAACCTGAAGTACTCTTTCGGTCCTCTACACATCCTTCCCAGTCAGAATCTATGAAACCTGCTAATTGTACACTCCCCTTGCGCTCATAAACCAATCCATACTCCACTGTAACTCTGATGTAGCGAAGTATGTGCTTCGTAGCCGTCCAATGCACTCTCCGAGGGTCCACCATGAACTGACTCAAAGAGTTGACTGCAAAGCTGATGTCTGGTTGAGTGTTGACCAGATACATAAGCGAAGTTGACGATACAAGGTAGGATCAAATCCGTCTGACCCTGATGCATCAATCTTCCTCTAGTTGGAAACTAGAGTTATGGCCATAGGCTTGCATTCCTCCATCCCGAATCTCTTCAGAATCTCTACTGCATACTTCCCCTGTTCGATGAAGAAGCATCCATCTCTCTGCCAAACCTCCAATCCCAAAAAGTAATGCATCAACCCAAGGTTCTTCATCTCAAAATCCACTGCAAGATTGGACTTGCAGTCACCAATCAGCCTCTCATCTCTTGTCAAAAAGAGATCATCCACATATAGGACCAGTATGAGAGGCACCTCACCTGTCAAGAAGTACAGGTTGTGGTCAGCCTCACTCCGCTGAAATCCCATCTCCCATAGATAGCTGTCAATCCTCTAGTACCATGCTCGAGGTGCCTACTGGAGCCCATAATGAGCTCGATGCAATCTGCATACATGCGTCTCCCTGTCCTCCATCAAACCCCTCTGGCTGCTCAATATATACCTCCTCCTCTATCACTCCGTTGAGGAAGGCAGTCTTGACGTCCATCTGATGGACACGCCAACCCATCTCAGCTGCTAGTGAGATAATGGTCCGAATGGAAGAATACCTGGCAACAGGGGCGAAGGTCTCCTCATAATCAATACCCTCATTCTGTGAAAACCCCTTTTCCATGAAGCACGCATTGTACTTATCCACGCTTCCGTCTGTTGCATGCTTCACCTTGTAGATCCATCTGGATCCCACCACCTTTTCCCCATGTGGCCTCGACACAACCTCCCATACCTAGTTTTTCATAATGGAGTCATACTCCTCAACCATAGCCTCTTGCCACACATCATGTTGTGCAGCCTCCCTGAAGCTGGAAGGTTCAGATTTAATCAACTCTGTCATCAGTGCCATGTAACTAAGCCTCTCTAGTGGTACACTTCGTCTAAAATATCTTTGTGGAGGATCAACCTGCTTGGAATCCTGTACTGTGGACCTAAACCACTTAGGACTTGGCCTAGTGTCAACCTGCTGTTGGATATCCATTTCCTGCTGCAGCTCATCCTTAATGACTGTAGGATCCTGTCCACCTGACTCCCTCTGACCACTAGAACTTATGCTCTGTGTTTGTACCTGTACCTGTACATATGGCTCCTCCAACTTGACTCCCGACTCCTGTGTTGGCTGCTGCTCTGCTGGTAAGTCCAGAGATCTCTGCAATGCCCTGTCCTCATCGAACTGGACATCCTTGCTCATAATGATTGTCCAACGAGCAAGAATGTAAACTCTATATGCCTTCGAAATCTCGTTGTAACCAACAAGTAACCCGTTCTCTCCAGAAGGGTCCAACTTCTTCCTATTGTCAGCATGAACATGACAATAGCAGACACTGCCAAATCTGCGAATGTGACTCACATCTGGCCTAGTTCCTGTGAAGACCTCCTCCGATGTCTTCCTCCCCAAAGTTGTGTGGGGACACCTTTTTTGAATGTATACTGCAGTCTTGTATGCCTTGACCCAGAGGAATAGTGGTAATCCCTGATCAAATAGCATGGCCTTAGCTGCTCCAACCATCGTCCAGTTCTTCCGCTCTGCAACTCCATTCTGTTGTGGGGTATGGGGCACAATGTGCTCCTTCTTGATCCCCTCTGCCGAACAATACTCCATGAACTCATTGGAGGTGTACTCACCCTCGTTGTCTATTCTCAACACTCGAATCTTCTTTCCTGTTTGGTTCTCTACAAGAGTCTTGGACTCTCAGAACCTCTCAAAGACCTCTGACTTGGCCTTCAGGAAATAGATCCAGGTTTTCCTAGAATAGTCATCAATGAAGGTTATGCAGTAACTGTAACCATCGAACAAATGGACACTCATAGGTCAGCATACATCTGAATGCACCAAGTCCAATGGCTCCTTAGACTTGTGCTCACTCTGTGGGAAAGGCTTCCTGATGTTCTTCCCCAAAGCACAACACTTGTAGTGGTTATGCTTTTCCTCCTGTACCTGAGGAACTCCAATGACTGCCTGTCTCAAATGCTTCAATGCTCCATGGTGTAAGTGTGCCACCCTCCTATACCACAACTCACCCTAACTACTGCTGTTGTTGCTGACTAGAGCCTTTGTAGGCTCAAAGTGTAGTCTGTACACTTTCTCGCTCCTCCCACCAATCACCCGATCCAAGCTCCTATTTGACCCCTTGGGTATGATATATACTCTATGGTCACGGAACTTCGCTTGATATCCCTTCTCCTCCAGAGTGGAGATTGATATAAGGTTCTTGGTCAGTCCTGGAACATACAACACATCAACAAAACTGAGGGGTTTGCCAGACTCCCTCTAAAATGAAACAATACCAATTCCATGCGCCTGATACTGCGCATCATCACCTAGGTCAACGTGGATCCCTGTTCCACTCTCCTGCAAGTCAATGAAGAATCTCTTCTATCTAGTCATGTGACTAGATGCTCCACTGTCGATGTACCATATGCTGCTCCATGTGGTGCTTGCCATGCAAGCTATCAAGCAAAACTCTTCATCGAAGTTCCTGTTGAACTCATCCACCTCTGCAGATCCAACCATTTGAGTGTTACTCTTCTTCTTCCTGTCTGGGCACTGGGAGGCAAAGTGTCCCTACTTGTGGCAGATAAAACACTTGACCTTTGACACGCCAAGGTTCTTCTTACCATCCTTCTTACTCTTTGCCTTCCCCTTGCTCTTCCCTGTAAGGGCCAGAGCCTCCTCATCCACAATTTGTGGGGCACTGTTGGATGAGGCTGATCCTTGACCCATGCGGGTCTCCTCCTGCACAAAGTCATCCCATAGTCTCTGCCAATTAGGGAGATTCTCCCTAGCCACAACACCTTTGACAAAGGTTTCCCATGGCTTAGAGAAGCCATCGAGGGCTATGCGAACTAGCTCCTCATCCACTGTCTTAGAGCCAACAACTCCAAGCTCATCCCTGATTTGTGTGAGCCTCATGAGATAAGGCACCACTTCTTCTCCCTTGGCCATCTTGGTGTTGCGCATCCTCTCTTGCAACACCATCTTCCGGTTCTTGTTCTTGCTTTGGCACAGACTCTCCAAAGTCGTCCACATCTTTGTTGCGGTCTTCTTACCAGAAAGGTCAAGAACTATATGGTCCTTCACTCCATCCATGATAATCGGCGTGGCTCTAGAATCAATCTTCTTGCAAGCTGCTAGATTTGCCGGATTTGTGGGTGCAATCTTCGCGGAGTCAATGTGCTCCTTTGCATCACTGACGTCCATGATCCTTGTGACCATTTCTTTCCATCTAGGAAAGTTTTGAGCACCTTGGAGTCTATCATCAACTCTCAACTGCACGACCATATTGAAGTGTACCTGTCAAACCCTAGATCTGGAAGTCTAGGTTTGTGTCTTCCTATAAATCTGCCCCTAATCTATCACTGTTGCTGCAAATTTCTCAGCGTTAGCTCACCACAGCTCAGATACCATGTAAAATTTTCCTTTAATATTCAAACTAGCGCTAACAGTGCATGCAAGATCTCTACTGATAACCACACATGAATATCTTTTACAGTATGCAGCGGAATATAGAACTGAGAAATAAATCACAACATCACATCACAATAATGACACAATTATTTTGGGTATGGAAACCCCCAGGAAAACCCAAGATGGGAAAACTGATGCAACAGTCAGATATAGATTTTATTATAAGAAAATATGGAACTTCTACAATCACTGCAAAGTCACCCAAACCTGGCGAATGTAGTACCTGGAAGAATCACTTGGAAAATCCTAGCTAAACCTCAACACCCTCCTGTGTGAGTGTACGACCCAGCTGTACGAATCTCGGTGATCTTGCTGCTTGCTCCTCCGTCTTCCCAGCTAAATCATCTGTCTGACTTTCTCTCCCTGTCTATATCTTGTCTCTGTCGGAATACAAGTGTGTGTGTCCTCTCCACCAATTGATCTCTCTTTTATAACTTTAGGTAAAGCGAAAATCCTAATTTCACTTTCACTTTAACTAGTGATAAATCAAAAACCATAATTTAACTTTCACTTTAACTAGTGTTTCACTAAAGTTAATTTATATCACTTTAATTTATTTTCCAAAGTAAACTTATGAAAAGTAAATTAAATACAACTGATTTACTAATTTAAGTTTTTTGCATGCAAGAACACATGCATGCAGGAAGACCTTCCTTGTTGCTGCTAGTTTAACAACCCCGTCCCATGCCAAGTTCCAATGGTCCCCTCAACTGCAAGTGATGAAATTGGATGTTGATGTACACAATTTTTAAGTGATTATCTACTAATTGAGGATTTCTTTTTAACACAAGGAAGTATGAAATAATTGGCTTATGCACAATAGCTAACCTACTCTAATAACACGATTGATTTTTGTAGCCATATTGAGGCTATGCCAAGTGGGTTGATCTATAAATTGATTAGAAGGAGATAACAAGTTAACTTCAAATCAATGTCTATTGGAGGATTTTGTTTTGTGTTGGTTTGCTTAAGCAAAGTAGGATTGTAAGGTTGTAAAAGCTCAACATTAAATGTTGGATGCATACCAAAGTATGGTGGCAAGTAGAGCTAGAAATAATTGTTGCTACAGTACTTGGTGATGCTCTAACAACCATTTTGAAGGAGATGGATATTTTAGTGTGGAACTTTGAATTTGTAATTTTTAATGTGAATCTAAATTCTATTTATAACTACGAAGTTGTGTAGGATGAAATGCTTCTCATGTCACAATTTCTAGCTAAATTATACCCTAGGGTTTCTTCAACTCGGTGTTGAAAATTTAAGATATTCTCAACAAAGGAAGTATCTTTTTTTACTTCTCTTTTATGTAGAAATGGAAGTGTCTTGAGCAATAGGCCTTAGATAGCTACACATATCGCCAATGTTTAAAGTGGTCACTGGTAGGAAGTTGTAGCAAACAACAAATGGGATACATTGTGTTGTGCTATGCTAAATAGGATTGTAGTTGTGTTGTATGAAGAGTTTCATGAATTTGATCCCCCAATGTAAAATTTGCATTGGGTTTCATTGAGCAAAACCCTAGCTTCTCAGATCACCAGGCAAGGCAAGCTTCGAGCCATGGCATTGGATGGGCGAGGGGTATTCTACTTGAATCCCTACGTCTTGGACGCATTGAAATCGATGGTTTGTCAATATGAGTCCCATATTACATTTTATGGCGAGTTTTCACTTGCATCTAAGATCCATTTAGGGACACATGTTGATTTGGTCTAGGGGCCTAGATACAGAACTGAGAAGTAGAATCAAGTTTTGCAACTTCCAAGAGGTGTGTATAGGGCTGGTGGATGCCATGAAGTCGTCCACTTGTTCTTGGGGAAGATTTTTTTTGCATTGGGTCTCATTAAACAAAACCCTAGCTTCTCAAATCGCCATGGAAAAGCAAACTTTAGGCCTTGGCACTAGATGGGCGAGGGGTGTCCTATCAAAAGTTGCGTGTCCTAAACCCACTAGAAATGATGGTTTGTCGATCCGAGTCCCAGATTGCATTTTATGGCGTGTTTTCACGCATCCAAGAGCCATTCAGGGACACATGTTGATTTCATCTAGGGGTCTAGATTGAGAATTGTGCAACAGAATTGAGTTTTGCAACTTCCAGCAGGATGTGTATAGGCATGGTGGATTTCATGAATCCATCCACCTGCTCTTAGGGAGGAGTTTTGCATTAGAGGAAATTTCAACTCAAAATGGGCATTTTAACTTTTATTCAAATTCCATGTCATCATGTGTTAGCCAATGAAATTGCTTTAAATTTGAAATACCGTATAGGTCTTCAACACCTTTTTAATATAAATTTGGGGATAGGTATTATAAAAAAAACTACTTTTTTGTTTGTTTGTATTTTTGACATATCTCCCCGTGTTTTTACTCAAATTTCGATCGGGAGAGCTCGTTGGATACGGAATCAAATTCTGCATCCAACGAGTACCCACTCGGCATACTTTTGACGGACCCCGCTACCCGAAAAACAAGAAATACCTGAAAAAACGTAATGATGAGTGGGCATACTTTTGACGGACCCCGCTACCCGAAAAACAAGAAATACCTGAAAAAACGTAATGATGATGTCATCATTACGTTTTTTCAGGTATTTCTTGTTTTTCGGGTAGCGGGGTCCGTCAAAAGTATGCCTAGTGGGTACTCGTTGGATGCAGAATTTGATTCCGCATCCAATCATTACGTTTTTTCAGGTATTTCTTGTTTTTCGGGTAGCGGGGTCCGTCAAAAGTATGCCGAGTGGGTACTCGTTGGATGTAGAATTTGATTCCGCATCCAATGAGCTCTCCCGATTGAAATTTGAGTAAAAACACGGGGATATATGTCAAAAATACAAACAAAAAAGTAGTTTTTTTCTTTTCTTCCTCCAAAATTAATAAATATTATTTTATTATTTTAACTATTATTTTATTAGTTCATTTTAGGAGGCCCATTTTGAGTTGAAATTTCCTCTAATGTGAATTTGAATTCCCAGTGCAAAAATTGCATTTATTCTCATTGAACAAAACCCAAGCTTCTCAAATCGCCAGGTAAAGCAAGCTTCGAGCCATGGCATTCGATGGGCGAGGGGTGTCTTAGTTGAACCCCATGCCCCAGACCCAAGGGAATTGATGGTTCGTTGATCCGAGTCTTAGATTGCATTTAATGGTGTGTTTTCACTCGCATCCAAGAGCCATTCAAGGATACATTTTGATTTGGTCCAGGTGCCTAGATCCAAAATTGAGTACCGTAATTGAGTTATGCAACTTCTAGTAGGTGTGTATAGGCCTGGTGTATGTGATGAAGTCGTCCATGGGCTCTTGAGGAAGAGTTTTGTGAATTTGACCCCCCAATGCAAAAATTGCATTGGGTTTCATTGAACAGAACCCTAGCTTCTCAAATTGCCTAGTAAAGCAAGCTTTGAGCCATGGATATGGATGAGTGGGGTGTGTCCTAGTTGAAGCCTCGTGTCTTGGGCCCAACGGAATTGAAGTTTCATGGATCAGAGTCCCATATTGCATTTTATGTCGAGTTTTTACTTGCATCTAAAACCATTTAAGGACACATGTTGATTTGGTCCTAGGGCCTAAAACCAAATCTGAACAACAAAATTGAGCTATGCAACTTCCATCAGGTGTGTATAGGGCTGGTGGATATCATGAAGCCGTCCACCTGGTCTCGAGGAAGTGTTTCGTGAATTTGACCCCCAATGCAAAAACTGCATTGGATCTCATTGAACAAAACCCTAGCTTCTCAAATCATCAGGTAAATCAAGCTTCGAACCATGGCCTTGGATGGGCTAGGGGTGTCCTACCTGAAGTATTGTGCCGTGGAACCAATGGAATAGACGATTCATTGATCCAAGTCTCGATTTGCATTTTATGGTGAGTTTTCACTCACATCCAAGAGTCATTCAAGTGCACATGTTAATTTGGTCCAGGGGCCTAGATCCAAAAATAAGCAGCAGAATCAAGTTCTGCAACTTCCAGCTAGTGTGTATAGGCTTGGTGGATGTGATGAAACCGTCCATGGGCTCTCATGAAAGAGTTTCGTGAATTAGACCTCCCAATGCAAAAATTGCATTGGGTTTACCCTTGCTTCTCAAATTGCCAGGTAAAGCAAGCTTGGCGACATGGCTCTAGATGGGTGAGGGGTGTTGTAGCTAAAGTCTTGTGCCACAGACGCAACATAGTCAATGACTAATCGATCCACATCTCTGAATGCATTTTATGGTGAGTTCTAGCTCTCAACTAATAGCCATTCAGGGACACATGTTGATTCCGTCTAGGAGCCTAGATCCAAACTAGCAACATAATTGAGTTTTACAACTTCCAACATATGTGTATAGGATTGCTGGATGTGATGAAGCCGTTGAAGGGCTCTCAGATAAGTGCGCCTAATGGTTAAGAGCATGTGTTTCCTCTTAGGAGGTCACAGGTTCAAATCCAAAGGGGGGTAGTGTATGTACACCTTTGTAGACTTTAGCAGTTAAATCACTACGTAGAGGGGGGGCCCCTTGTCCCACAAACAAGGGGGTCTCATACACCAAATTGGTGTATCGCTTGGCGATGACCTTAAAATTAGATTATTATTATTATTATAAGAGTTTCGTGAATTTGACCCCCAATAAAATTTGCATTGGGTCTCATTGAACAAAAATCTAACCTCTCAATTCGCCAGGAAAAAGAAAGCTTCAATCCATGGTACTAAATGGGCGAGGGGTGTCCTAGCTAAAGCCATGTGTCTCAAACCCATCGGAATTGACGATTCGTCGATTCAAGTCCTAGATTGCATTTTATGGCGTGTTTTCACTCACATCCAAGAGCCATTCATGGACACATCTTGATTTTGTCTAGGGGTCTAGATCAAGAATCAAGTAGTAGATTTGAGTTTTGCAACTTCCAACGGGTGTGTATAGGCTTGGTGGATGTCATGAAGTCATCCACTTTCTCTTGGGGAGGAGTTTTATGAATTTGATTTTCTAGTGCAAAAATTACATTTGCTTTCATTAAACAAAACCCTAGATTCTCGAATTGTTAGGTGAAGAAAGCTTTGAGCGATGTCATTCGACGATTGAGGGGTTTCCTAGTTGAACCCTTGTGCCCTAGACCCAAGGGAATCGATGGTTTGTCGATCCAAGTCTCAGATTGCATTTTATGGTGAGTTTTCACTAGCATCCAAGAGCCATTCAAGGACACATTTTGGTTTGGTCCAGGGGCCTAGATCCATAACTGAGTACTAGAATCGAGTTTTGGAACTTATAGTAGGTGTGTATAGGCCTTGTGTATGGCTTGAAGCTGTCCATAGGCTCTTGGGGAAGAGTTTCGTGAAATTGACCCCTCAATGCAAAGATTGCATTGGGTCTCATTGAATAAAACCCTAGCTTCTCATATCACCTGTTAAAGCAAGCTTCAATCCATGGAACTGGATAGGTGAGGTATGTCCTAGCTGAAGCCTCATGTCTTGGACCCAACAAAATCGACAATTTGTTGATCCAAGTCCTAGATTGCATTTTATGGTGATTTTTCACTCGCATCCAAGAGCCATTCAAGGACACATGTTGATTTGGTCCTAGGGCCTAAAACCATAACTAAACAACAAAATTGAGTTATGCAACCTCTAGCAGGTGTGTATAGGATTGTTGGATGTCATGAAGTTGTCCACTTGGTCTCGAGGAAGAGTTTCGTGAATTTGATCCCCCAATGCAAAAATTGCATTGTGTCTCATTGAACAAAACCCTAGCTTCCCAAATTGCTATGTAAATCAAGCTTCGGGCCATGTCACTGGATGGGCGAGGGGTGTACTACTTGAATTCCCGCGTCTTGGACCCATCAAAATGGATAGTGTGTCGATTTGAGTCTAGAATTATATGTTGTGGCGAGTTTTCTCTCTTATCCAAGAGTCATTCAAGTACACATGTTAATTTGGTCCAGTGGCCTAGATATAGGATTGAGCAACAAAATCGGGTTTTGCAGCTTCTAGTAGGTGTGCATGGGCTTGGTGGATGTGATGAATCCATCCATAGGATCTCATGAAAGAGTTTCATGGATATGACCTCCCAATGCAAAAATTGCATTGGGTTTCATTGAACAAAACCCTAACTTCTCAAATCGTCAGGTAAAGCAAGCTTGGGGACATGGCATTGGATGGGAGAGGGATGTTGTAGCCAAAGTCTCATGCCACTAACCCAATGCAATCAATGGTCCATTGATCGAAGACTCATATTTCATTTTATGGCGAGTTGTAGCTCCCAACCAATAACCATTTAGCTACACGTGTTGATTTGGTCTAGGGGCCTAAATCCATAATCGAGCAACATAAATGAGTTTTGCAACTTCCAAGAGGTGTATATAGGCCTATTGGATGTGATGAATCTGTCGATGGGCTCTCAGGGAAGAGTTTCATGAATTTGACTCCCAATGCAAAATTTGTATTCATTGAAACCCTAGATTCTCATATTGCAAGGTAAGGTAAGCTTCGAGAAAACTACCACATGAAAGCTCACACATGTTAGCTTTGATGACAGTCTGGTTGTACTGGAAAGAAAAATACCATATGAAAGCTAACACGTGTTAGCTTTCATTAACTGTGCAATGTTGTTGTTCTAAAGAAAGCTAACACGTGTTAGCTTTCATTCACCGTGCAATGTTGTTGTTAGAAGAAAAACTAACATGCGTTAGATTTCCTTCATGGTGCTAGAAGGAAAACTACCATATGAAATCTAACATGTGTTAGCTTTGATGACAATGTGGTTGTTCTAGAAGAAAAAAACCCGTATGAAAGCTAACACATGTTAGCTTTCATTGACCGTGCAATATTGTTATTAGAAGAAATGCTAACATGCATTAAATTTCATGTTGTTATTAGAAGGAAAGCTAACACGGGTTAGCTTTTATACACCATGCAATGTTGTTCTTAGAATGAAAGCTAACATGTGTTAGATTTGTTGTTGTTGTTAAAATGAAAGCTAACATGAGGTAGATTTTCTTCATGCTGTAAGAAAGAAAACTATCATATATGGAAGCTAACACGCGTTAGCTTTCATATGAAAGCCAACACACGTAGCTTTGACGACAATGTGTTTATGGTAGAAGGAAAACTACCATATGAAAGCTAACACCTGTTAGCTTTCATTCGCTGTGCAATATTGTTGTTAGAAGGAAAACTAACACATGTTAAATTTCATTCATTGTGCAATTTTGTTAGAAGAAAAACTAACATGCGTTAGATCTCCTTAATTGTGCTAGAAGGAAAACTACTATATGAAAGTTAACATGCGTTAGCTTTGATGACAATGTGGTTGTGCTAGAAGGAAAACTGCCAAATGAAAGCTAACATGTGTTAACTTTCATTCACCGTGCAATGTTGTTGTTAGAAGGAAAGCTAACATGCGTTAGTTTTCATGTTGTTGTTAGAAAAAAAACAAACACATTAACTTTTATTCAGGGTGCAATGATGTTGTTAGAAGTAAAGCTAAGCTAACATGCGTTAGATTTCCTTCATGGTGCTAGAAAAAGAAATATTATATGAAAGCTAACACGCGTTAGCTTCATATGAAAGCTAACATTCATTAGTTTTGATGACAATGTGGTTGTCTTAGAAGGAAAACTACCATATGAAAGCTAACACATGTGAACTTTCATATGAAAGCTAACATTCATAAGTTTTGATGACAATAAGGTTGTCCTAGAAGGAAAACTACCATATGACAACTAACATGCATTAGCTTTCATTCGTGCCGTGTTGTTGGAAGGAAAGCTAACACGCATTAGCTCTCATTCACTATGCATTGTTGTTAGAAGTCAAGCTAACATGCATTGGATTTCCTTCATGGTGCTAGAAGGAAAACTACTATATGAAAGTGAGCACACATTAGCTTTGATGACAGTGTGGTTTTGATAAAAACTGAATTAAACATTGAAGATTAAAAAACCATTTTTTTAACCTTTGTCCAAATTTTGAATATAGAAGTGAGGCTTCATATCTATAGACTACCTGAGAAATGACAAATAGAAAGGAGGGTGATTCCCTTGAAACATCAAACCTTCACACTTGCAAAAAAAGAGGAAAACATTGTCATAGACCAATGAGGAATGAAGAAAGTAGGGGATAACCAAGGCCATATCTTGAAGCCATGAAACCCTTGAAACCATAGGAGAGAGACCAGACCAAAAAGATTTAAGAGTGAAAATAGATGGAATGGAGGGGAGGGTTTTATATTCCTCTATTGTGTTTAAATAAATAATATATTCGGGGGAGGTGGATGGATTTGGGAGTAATTTAATTAACTTTAATCTTAAATTTAAAGTTAGAAACACTACTATTTTATATTCACATAATCATTATCTAGTTGTATAAGTTTATCCTTGACTATGTTATTTGTCATGTATAACTATGCCACTTAAAATTGTTTAAATTTGGCAGTATGTAGCTTATAAAAATGTCGTGACTAAATTTTTGGGTCACATAGTCACAAATTTGTCATTTTGTATTAGTGGTAGTCAAGTCAATCACTAACTAGTCTTCTATATAAATTTGCAAATCAATCCAAACTTGTGTGAACTC
>LPNX010442283.1:65071-136882 GCA_001517045.1 Pseudotsuga menziesii
GTGTCCATGTGAATGCCCATCTTCTAGTATTATAATTTGGGCATTTACCTCTATGTTTTCAATCACTCTTTTACTGTGTAAAATAAATCCCATGCGAATCAAACATTGGTCAATAGTGTAGCGTAATGCTGGAAAATTTGATAGGGGCCATAAAACTTGAGCAACTAATTGCTTTTTTCCTTGAGAGATGTCTCCTTATAAGGCCAAAGATGTAAAAACATTTGATCCACTTCTTCAAAGTAACACTATGAGCATTATTGAAATGCTTGTTGCTTCATGAGCCGAAGCCTGATTTTAGTAGAGGATGTAAAAACTTGAAATGCTTGTTGCTTCATGAGTCGAAACAATTTTTTTTTTAATGTTTTGTGATTATGCAGTGTTACAAACATTGTTATGATGGTTCAAACACCAGCTTCTAATTACCTGCATCTGCATTGCAGTCCTATCTATAACACGGGTTCCGAATCCAGTTTGCAACAGCCTAATAAATATGGTAGGCAAAGATATGTTTGGTTGAATTTGAAATATTTTAGATCCAAGAGTATATGTGTATGTGTAAGTTAAACTTTATACATTTATATTGAATATGTGGCAAGTTTTTCAACAAAATTTTAGTAGAGGATTGTTGAAATGGCAATTTTGGGTTATTGAAACTGCATAATAAGATATCTAAGGGTAATTCAGAGTGCTCAATCTATTTCTGCAATAGAAATTGCTATTTAAACAATCAAAACCACAATAATAATTGAACCCCAAAATTCATACAAAATTGGTTAACAAAATATAAACAATATAAAATTTAACTTACTTCATATATCCCATCCGATACCTCATTTATTAAGTTGCTTCTAACTAATTATTTTTAGTGCTACAAATTAAGCACACCTTCACTGCATAATATCATCACATTAAATATTACAATTGGATGTGGCGCTCATTTATTAAAATTGAAAAAATTGCATGGCATATTCCTGCGTCAGGATTTGCTGGCTGGAATTTTGTGGCTCCCAAACATTATTGCAGATTAAATATTCCCAGTGCGGCCACACAAAATCTTAGAGGCTTGGCGCTTGAGTAATTATTACACGTCACTACAGGCAGAGAGGAAACCATGAACAAAAGCAATGATATGATAAGAATAACAATATTACAATCCATTTCTTTCGATTCGACTTCAACGTATTTCAAAACCTGTCAGTAATGTCTCCATGGCTATATATTATACAACGGTTCTCTATGAAGTAGATGCAGAGCGATTTTTACATAAGTTATAATCATTATGATCATAACATACAAGTGAAAACATCTTCTTTTGATAAACATCAGACTAAATAAACAGAAACATATTATTAAATAGAATCAATGCTTAAAACAACCTGTGAATATCAATATCTAAGAAATATAGAAACATAGAGTCCTATTTGCATCCATCGAATAAAGATATCACAATGGAACCAATAACTATATTTCTTCATTTCTATTTCCCCAACATTGGCTGGCATTTCATGCTCTTTATATACTCGTTCTTTTAAAAGATCTTAATGAAGAGCTAGCAATATATTGAGCTTAAGAATGATCCATGGTGGAACGTTCAACACAATCTCATTTCTACGATCTTTGTACGTGTAATCTCGTGGAAGTTCTTTTCCAAGTGAGATGTCACGAGTTTGAAGTGGCAATGATGACATAAACCTCTCCTTCATTATTTCGAATGGTGGTTTCTTTATTCCTGGTGGCTTATTGTCTTGCTTCTGTCTTATGTCAATACGGTAAAGTTTGCCTAGTGTTATTATTTGTTCAGGTATTAACTTCCTTTTAACTGGCTGTTCATGTGCAACCATTAACCTATCAACAAATGGAGCGAGGGATCCCAGGCTTAACGGACTAATTCGACGCATTAAACATTGAAATAATGCAGAATCCCTTTTACCAGACATGCAGCACCATTTCAAAAATCTACTAATTTAGGGTTTAAATATTCAATAACACGTAACATTTTTTCCCTTTTTGACTTTGGAAATATTTCATCATGAGTTCCAAGTGAATTCGAATAGTGAAGCTCTTTACCCTTAATATGAAAAAGTTATATCATGTTCGATATATTTTTTATTTAGGGACAAAAATCTTTGTGGTCTTGACCTCTACATGTGGTATTTCCTTGTGAATTCGATGGTCAATTTGATGGCTAAATGAAATAGTATCCCATTGATTTGGCAGAATAATAACATGTCTTTTGTTTTGCAAGCGTGGATCAAATAATTAAATCACAACCTAAAAAAAACAAAACCTAGCGCTGTTTAGTACAATGATCCAACGACCTTAAAACTTCTAAAATCTTGCTCGATTGATTTATGACGATCATAACTGACATCCATCCCCTTTTATTTCTTTTCAATTTTTTTTTACTTTTAAACCTTTTTTTTATAAAGTTTAAAAACATAAGTTTTGTTATCTTTCTAAAATATTTTTTCTTTTTTAAATTTTTTTTTATCTTCAATCTTGTTTTTTTTTATAAAAAAAATCAAAATTTTGTTTTTTTTTTCTTCTAAAATTTCCTTTCTTTTTATTTATTTTATGAATTATTTGTTTTTGTATTGTCTAATATATATGATTTCATTTTGAATCGCATTATAATTTCCTTGATTTTCTATGGTTATTTATGAAATATTTATTTTTGTTTAATATGCAAGTTTCAAAAAATTTGCAATTTATTTCTTGAAGAAAAAAATATTTTTCCAATTTAGGTGTTGATTTTAAAATTTTTGTAAACAACAATATCTGATGTTTTTTAGAGCTTGAAACCGTCCACCAAACCCTCAAGCCTCAACCCAAAATTGCATTACGCTCAAACTGCTTCGCCGGACAACCCATTTGTGATGGTAGGCTTCATTCGCTGCTAATTGTTTTGAGAATCTCATCTTTGAAAAGTGTAGGAAATACAGAGGCCTCAAAGAGTGCAAAAGTCCACACAAACACAGATTCCACCTATTTTTTGGTGACTGCGTTTTGGATTTTGAAGATCAGACCGCGCCTAGCTGAGAGAGTGTTTTATATTCCAACTTTAGTGCCCACTACCATATGGGGTAAAGTAACACTAATTTTTTCCAACTCGTAATTTCCGGATTTGTGTGTAATAACAATCACAGTTATAGGAACATAAATATTAGATCTGGAATTGTTTATTATAACACAGTGCATAGATAATATGATTAACATAGTTTAACAATCAAAACTCCATACTGAAACATATTAGAAGCTGACTTGTGGTTGGTGTGGTTGAGAGCGTGACGCATATTCAAAGTTACAAAGATTTCCAAACTGGTAAATATAGAGATAGACTGCCAAATATGATAGGCAATTGATTCCAGTGCATACATAGAAGTGTGGAAGATGACTGTAGAATACAGTTGAATGTCTCTTATAGCTTCCAACCCTTTGGAGTAGTGAACAACTCTCTGCTCTCTTTAATGACCCATGGATTTGATAAACAAGACAAATATGAGTCCCTATGAGTGATACATCCTCTTCTAGTTGAGTAACAACAGTAATAGAGACAATCCCTTCGGATATAGTGTGCCAAGGGTGCCCTCTCTCAATGAAAAGTAGAAATACTCCTGGAAATGAAAGATATTGTGTAATTTTTTTATTCGCAGAACAAATTGCCATTGTCTTGGATTTTTCTTTTCTTTTCACTTTTGCACAAAATCAATTTATTTTCTCTATGCAGATGATGCGGCAAAGTTATTGGAAAATGGTGCAGAAAAAATCTTATGGAATGGGTAGAATTGGTAAGAATGAAAATGTGGCATGCAGTGCATAGAGACAAGCTCTCTCTGAAACATACCTACTGAAAGCAATGAAAACTCTGGTGGGATTGAAAATTAGTGTAATCCATAGGACTTGCTCTCAGAGATTCACAGTCATAGGTCTGACAAAACATATAACATGGAAAATCGAATTTCCCATGTTTGTGGACAATGACGCCCAGAAAATGGTTTATATGCGGTATTTCTTCAGGGATACCTATCACCGTGATATTCATTTCAAGCTGTTGCCATGCTTGGATATCAGCAAAAATAGAGACAACCCAACTTATAATCCCATGGAGTTTTGCGTTCTCTGTCAAGAACAAAGGTTTCCATGATATAACTTGAGAGGTTTGTAGATGAAAAAATTTCAGCGAATTGCTTGCCCATTTGCAGACTAAAGGCGGCGGAGAATCAATGAGATTATGCAGAGTGAAGATGGACCTAAAGAGTGAGTTTAATCTGGAATGTCATATTCATAATTCTGGTTCTTTTATCATTCAGCAACTTATGGCATTGTTTTGGTGATATACATAAAAATAGTGTTTTTATTCACTGAAAATGGCTCTGTTGTAAGAGTATGGGCCAGCAATGAGCAACAATTATTGGAGTAAATGTATATAAAAGTATGGGTAAGCAATGAGTATCAAAATTATTAATGGTAGTAAATGTATATTAGATGGATAGGTGTTTATATTTTACCATTTAGGTGGAAATAATAAAATTCTTAATTGTAGTAGATGTATATTAGATGGATAAGTGTCTATATTTTATAATTTAAGTGGATTACGTTGTTAATATTATGATCATGATGGGTGTATCTATGAGGCCCTATTGTTGGCGATCTTTGAATCATAGGATGTTGGAAAAGATCCATCATTTGTTTCTTTAGGTAAATAAAAAGTCCTTATATTGAGAAAGCAGAACATGCAATATAATGTTTTTCTTCCTTGCTTGGTGATAACCCACTGACTAAAAATATATAAAACTACTGACTTAATAAAAAGATAGGTGAGTTGGATGATATTCTACATTTACAAAACTTGCGAGGAGAGAAAGGCTATAGGGCATTTGTTGTCTCTAACAAAGACTACTTTGTGATCGACACTAAAACTGGTGAACTTGTCACAATTCTCACATAGGTGGATCTTCCACAGAGATCTTTTAGACAAAGCGTAACACCAAAGAGACTTAGTTATATGGCACTGATGACAAAGTTGATTAACTCTGAACCTTCTAGTTTCGAGGAGGTTGTACAACATGACATGTGGCAGGAGGCCATGGTTGAGGAGTACGACTCAATCATGAAGAACCAGGTATGGGAGATTGTGCCGAGAGCTGAAGGCAAAAAGGTGGTAAGATCTATGAGGTGAAGCATGCAACAGACGAAAGCGTGAAGAAGTACAAGGCGCGCTTCATGGCTAAGGGGTTTTCACAGAAGGAGGGTATTGACTATGAGGAAACTTTCGCCCCAATAGCCAAGTATTCTTCCATTCAGACCATTATCTCTTTAGCAGTAGAGATGGGTTGGCAAGTCCATCAGATGGACGTCAAGATTGCTTTCCTCAACGGAGTGATAGAGTATAGCAATCATATAACTGTTAGGATCTGTACCGCACGTGTGGGAGGCCGTATTGTTGGCCATACAACCGAGCAAAGTTGTGCTGGGTTTTAGCTATGGTTGTCTAGTGATTATGTCGGGTACTACTTCGCTAGGTTTGGGTGATTTGCAGTGATAATAAAAGTTCCATATTTTCTCTATAATAAAATCCATATCTGATTACTGCACCTGTTTTCCCATCTTGAGATTTTCCGGGGGCTTCCATACCCAAAATAATAGTGTTTATATTGTGATGTTGTAATTTATTTCTTAGTACTTTATATTTTGTTGCATACTTGTAAAAGATATTCATGTGTGGTTATTAATAGAAACTTTGAATACACTTAGCCCTGGTTTGAATATTAAAGGAAAATTTACATCTGGCTTGTCTCTTTGCCAAAAACCATGTCCCAGGCCATCGTTGCTTCCAGCAGTGTTTAGATCTTGAACTTCTAGTTGACATAATTGGTTCCGTCCAACTTGTTTGCTTCTGTCAGATAGTCTTCCAAATTGTTTGGCATCTCTAGCAAAGCACAAGAAGTTCACTTTCGGTCTCACACAACAATCTGGAATGGGGTCTTTAATACATAGTGATCCCTCCTTGGAGTTGCTCTTCCTGCACACGGCGACTGCTCTCCTTTCACAAGATATTCAGTGCAACAAGTGGCTCCTTCAACACTTTTGTGATAGATATCCGTTGCGGATGAGTGGTTCTCATTTGCAGTTATCTCCACACAGCATTCACAAATCCGTAAACATTGCCAGTTCTTATATCAACGCTTTCTTGTCTTCCAAGGTTGCGAGTTCTGCACAGCTCTGTTCTCACCGTTCCACTTTTGGCAGCATCGACTCCTCTTCACACAGTCCTCACAGGTTTCATGGGCCAGCAACGACTGCTTCCACAGGCGATCTGGAGACTTACGACCACACTCATGGCTCGGTTCTTGTCACATAGGAACAACAATCCACACATAGAAACAACCACCTTCTCTCATGCAACGATATCCAACAGGTAGTAAATGAAGGCAACAGTGAAGCGTGTCTTCTCCACACAAGCTTTACTTTCCACAGTGATCTGAAGCAAATGAAGCAACAACTTCCTCTATGCCTCACCCTCACGCAGTAATTCCAGTACTGGTAGCTCCTTCCTCGGCCAGACAAAACAATAATGGTGCTCTGCACTTTGGTAGCCTCACAGCCCTTAACCGGGCTATGATACCAACTTAAACAATTAGAATGCAAGGCTGCCAACCACAATGGGCACACACAAGAGAGACAGTGCTCTCACAATCTAATTAACCATGGAGAAAAATTATCACATTTATAGGCTCACCAAGCCTCAACCAAATCCCTGAAAACATGGAGCTACTAAACTCTCGTAAGCAAAAAATTCCAAGATGGTTACAACAAATCAAAACCAACCCTTAACAACTTAAACAATATACTATATTTCTCCATTTTTCCAACACAAACAACCCTAGAACGTAGTATCTTGACGCTTAAGAATTATGATACTGGATTTGCAACCCAAAAGGAGCAAATGTGTGGAAACATACAAAAATAGTGCCTCTCTAGAGGTAAAACCATGAGAAGGGTTGTGTGTATGACAAACGTAAAATGTGATAAAAGAGAGTTCTGAATGGAAAGGTCACTAAAATAGAAAAGAGAGTCCAAGAGAATACAGAGGGGAATTGGAAGCACTACAATCGTTGCTTCATTCTTACGCAAATACAACTCTGCTCTTGGGGGGGGAATTGGAAGCAATTTACAATGAGATTCTCCATGGGGTTGTTGAATTGAGGTACAAAGAAAAGGACGAAGCCATAAATAGTCGTTCTTAATATCTAATCCCACATTTATGACCTGTGTTATGTGAATAGTGTCCTCTTCTGGAATTTCTCAAGATGGTTTCCCGTTTTCACTTAAGCTGGAACATTCTGCCCATGAACAAGCCCATTTATTTAAAGAAAAAAATGAGGTAGGAACTTTTAGTAGTCCTGCTTATATTCAGGCAAACCAAATGTCACAAGCCACACCTAGAAAGTAAGATATGTGAAACCCACCAAGTTAATCAGACTTCAAATCTTCAATAGATCTTTGGAATCTCTAGATCAATGGGAATAGTGATTTTTTGAGGCACAACATGTCATGAACTTTGACAACTTCAAATAAATATTATGCTAAAAGAACAATTACCATACCTTGAGTAACTGAGATACCTTTAATACTGACTATACCAGAGCTTTCAGGCTCTCCTGTCATCTACTATAACTCTGTGCCCGCACAAACAGAGAAAAGTTGCAGACCAAGAAATCCAAGGGATAAATAAATAAACTATTCTAAATGTATCTCAATACTTACGAGGGAAACTCGCAACGATCTCTTCATGGTATGTAACTACCTGCAGAGTGACGTGGCATCCAGAGGCAGACATTGCATTCAATCTCCAATCTAAAGCACGAGTTGGGAGCGATTAATATATATTTATAGGCCTCTTAAGACACAAACTCCAGTAAAGAGATGCTCTAAGATATAGTTAAGAACTATGTGAGAAGAACCCACAACAGAACTTCTAGGATGCAAAAGGAGTGTCTAGGAGAATTGTATTGTATCCTCAATTTCAGTTAACTAAGCAGTATGCAATTGGAGAAGAGCTCCCCTGAGCAGAAGGAGAAGTTTTGCATGAGCGCCACATGGCCTATCCTAAAGTACCACATGGCCTGTCCTAAAGTACAATAATCTTCCGACAATTAGTTACATCTTGGAGTTTGAAACTGACTCTACTCTTTCCCTGATTACAAGGGGGATCTGTAAAAGAGCAGATGTTTGTGAATGATACAAAAATTAATATTTTACATTTAGGATGGCTACCTAGCAATTTATATGAAGCACTCAGGAAATTGTGTAATGTCCTCTTTTAATTAAACCACCTTGAGACATCCGTTAACCTATTTTATTCCCATAGGTTTGAGCGGGTATTAAAGAAAGAGAATGACTGAGGACTAATATCACTAGGAGCAGAAAGGAACATCAATTCAGTATTATTAAGTCATCGGTATAGTAAAGAAGGCCATCAGAGTTAATATCATAAAGCATGTGGAGCATGCAGGCCTTACTTCTTCTGTTAAGTCAACGAGCAATTAGAATTGCATGCATGCAAAAAGTAAAGTACAAACCCTAAAAGTGACATGCAAACCCTAAAAGTACATGCTAAAGCTATATAAGAAGGGTCATTGAACCAAAAGGGATATCTATGATTATTATTGTTGAGCTTGGTTTTTAGAGCAGCAGCAAGTGCAGTAGTTGGGGTTGGAGACGAAGGTCTTCAGCTAATAAGGGGTTTCGGCAGTGAAATCTATCTGCCCCAATCACTTCAGGGTAGACTATCCAGGTTTACCATCAGTATTCATCATATTCATTCATCTTCAGTGATCCAACACACATAGAAGATTTATTTGCAGGTTCACGTTTTGCAGCTGGGGGAATAGCTGGAAATCCTCAGAAGAATTTGTTGGGACCCAGAATCTTAGTTTTTCCTCCGCATACTCACCAGACTGCATTGGGTGATTATCAGTTCCTTGTTTGCATACCCGGAGTAGTTAGCAGCAAAAACGTGAGAAAGGGGGGCGTGAGCATCTGAGAGGCAGATCAATTCGCTAGGTGCCTTAGCGGAGGCAAAATCTCTACATGTGCCCTCCAATCTCTCCGGAAGGTAGAGACCATCATCCCGACAAAGTTTTAGCAGCAACGGACTTCTCCTCCTTCAAAAACGTCAATATCATCAGAAGAGGGGACACTTGTAGCTGGGCGTCAAATAGAGGAGAAGAGCACTATCTTTCCGGCAAACACTGCATGCACCTTATCTCTGGAGGACTATCAGCTTAATTATCAGTGGTATGTGTACATATTCTTACTAAAAGTCTCTGCCCTATAATCTCTCCAGATTAGCTATATTTTAGGGCCATTTGGCACGCACTTTTGCATGCACATTTAATTCAGTTTTTTTGCACATCATTGAGTGTATGAACAAACAACATAGTAGCAAAGTACAATAGAATATCAGTTGGGATATTACAAATTATGAAAGAGCATTTGCATTGAGCAAAGTTTCAACAAACACTACAAGCTAAGGGAAATTATGGCAATAAACCCTGCCTTAGAAAAAGGAAGTTACACCATGAGCATTGAACACTGGTATCGATTATTAACAATAAACTAGAAAAGGAGAAAACATTAAAAACAAAAAGATGGCTTTATTTCATCTACAAATCATCAAAGCTGTTTGAGAACAAGCTTATGTTACCTTGTCTTTAGAATGAAATTCGAGTTATTGCAATTTAAAAAGTTATATTTTCAGTGAAGTCAATGATTGAAACATTTAGCATTGCTTGCAGACTGCAGTTTGCCGCACTATAAACAGCAGAATGATGAAGAAGTAGGCATTATAGCCTTAGAAAATATGTAGCTTACCTGTGTTACCGCAGCTAATCATTTGAAATTGCCATATCTTTATTTGCTCAGTTAAAACCAATTCTAAATAATGTTCTGTGTTTGCAATTACAACTAAGTAGCTTTGCCACACCAGAACACTAGGCGACACTAGTCTTGTGACCCATACAAGTTTTGTTATCTCACAACATCTTGAAAAACTAATGGCATCGGTTGTCTGCCTCCATAATTTTGTTGACCAGGTTTCTGTAGTGCAAAGTTTAGAGATGATACCATCATGTATAGAAGGCATTCTTGACCTGTATGCAACTCGCTCTTTATATAGCCCTGGCATGTATCACATAATTGAATAAACTTAAAAAATTAGTAGTCAACCTTGTCCAAAAGATGACACTAACCCTTCCTTTAGATGTGTCACAGGTTACAGAACTAACTGAAAATGCTTATAGATTCAAATCAAGCTTCAACTCCACAGACTAAGTTGACCAGGACATTCGCAGCTGCCAACCACAGCAAACTTTTAAGATGCATTTATAATTACAAAAGACACTTCACTCAGATTCACTTTCAGCTGTCTTCAAAGGAGGTTGACCTAGCCACTTTGCCCGGAATCCTGTTCCTTTGCAATCAGAACAGCGTACTGAACCCTGTAGAAAACAAAACTATGAACTATAACAACAAAGATGAGGTCATCACTGAAATTAACACAGAACTACTGATGATAAGTCAATGAAGATTTAAATTTTTAATTTAATAAAATCACAATTCTTTCAAGTTTCCAGTAAGCAAAGCAAAAAGCACAACACAGAATGCAGCATAAAAATTGTGCACACTACATCTGAAAGCAATATCATATAGCTGTTACCGTTTGAAGCATACCTGACCCGTGCAAATTATGCAGGTTGTATTCCGTGATGGAACTTCACAAAGCATATTATCTCCAAGTATAAAAAACCCAGTCCCTCTACACCATTTACACTCTACATATCCATTTGCATCACATGAAGAACAGCACACTGGTCTTGGTTGCTGCAAACAAAGCAGTCAGTCAATCTCCATTCATATTTTATATATATATATATATAACCACTCTGCTTTAGTAAAATATGAAAAGACTGAACTCAAAAAAACCTATCCAAATCAGCCTTGAGAAATATGAAATTTGATCCAAAAGACAAACTATGTTTCACTAATATTTGCGTGGTCATATTCAAGTCTCCTGTTATGAACCAAATTACCCAAAGCAGCAGAATGAATACTGAATACACCAAATATAGAGGGGGTGCACAATCCCCCAGAATAATATTATAATAATGATGATAAGTTACACCATAACTCCTAAAATATTTGGAGAACTCACAATAACCCCAAATATATCTGCATACAATGACGATATGCTAATGTGTAAATAACTATAATAATAATAATAATAATCTAATTTTAAGGTCATGGCCAAGTGAGACACCAAATTGGTGTATGAGACCCCCTCTGCATAGTGGTTTGACTGCTAAAGTCTACGGAGGTGTACAAACCCTACCCCCTTCCGGATTTGAACCTGTGACCTCCAAGGAGTAGAAATATGTTCTTAACTATAAATCCAAACCATTAGATATCAAATATGCAAAGTTTGCTCATGTACATAGCATATAAGGGTAAATATAGAAAAATGACACCAAATTTGAGTCAAATAGGGGAGGGGAAATAGAGGGGGCATTTTACTGATGAACTAGAGTTTCGAGAGAGGGGCACCATTTTTTTCTCCTTTTTCTTGCTTGATTTTTCGTATTTTTAATTTTTTGGGCCATGTGGCACGCATGTGCACCCCGGTTCATTGAGGGCTGATCCAGATCAGGGCCACCAGACCAAGTAATTCAGCACAAAAATTGAAAAATCGACCTCTGGTTCAGTTCAACAACCATTTTAGTGCCCTTCTGGTGTGAACCGCTTCAGACTGGCCAGTTCTAGTCCCATCCGATGGTTTAAATAGCATTGTCGTTGTCTAGAATCAATTGCACCTTCATCTCCACAAAACCTCAAGTATTTCCATAAGCCCTCAATGTCTTCTTCAAATTTCCTCAAATTCCTTCACAATATGAATTTTTAGTGGAAACTTTTAATGGTTCTATGACAATTGTTAAAATACTCAGCAAAAATGCGTTTTTCCAAAGCCCCTAACTTCTAAATCTAATATATCTATATGGAATTGCCAAATTTAAAATAAATATTCTTTTCAATTTGCTCTTCCAAATGCCTTTTGAATAGAGTGATTTGGAAATACCAATCAAAATTTATTCCCAATTTAAGGTGACCTATTGTTCTAGACCCTTTTGTGGGGACTGGACTACAGGCCGTCTTTGATCTAACATCTTTATAATTTCTACTCTAATTTCCATAAAATTTGAACATATAACAATCTAAAATGTCTTCTTCCTAATGCAACCAGTCTCACTCAATTTGGATTTTCCAATAAGAAGTTATGACCAATTTACCAAACCCTACTATTTCTATCCCTTGCTCAGACAGAAAATTGTATAGATAATAACTCGAGTTTTGCACCAGATAATCTGAAATTTTACACAGTAACAACCTCAAGAATCTTATTTTATGTGAAGCAGGTTGCACCCTGTTAGTTTAAAAAAAAATTTCAAGACCAGATATGAACCCTCACTTGTATAGACCTTATTGATTAGAATTTTGCACCAATTTCAATGATATTTTAATGCAAGATACTACCAGATGTCGGCTTTCCAAAAACTAAAACGACACTTGATTTAGATCTGTTAATCAAATAATATTCACAATTTATTGCAACTTAGTATTTTTGGAAGCTCCTTAGAACGGGGTTTTTGGAAGCTCTTTAGGGCTGGATTTGAACCCTACCTTGTGCGTCCTGTATCTCCTAGATGTCTAGTCCAAGCCTATTGAAGTTTTAACTAGAGATACGTCTAGAAGTCTTCTTTCCAAAAATTCAACCAAGACTCGGATTAGATATCCCATCTAAAGGTAAACCTCTGAAGTTGAAGGGTACTCCTTGAGGGTGCTGTTCTAAGAATTGCCTATTATGATGCCAATTATTATAAATCAAATTACCCAAAACAACATAATAAACGTTGGATACACCAAGTATAGGGGAGGAAGCACAACTCCCAAGAATAATAATGATGATTAGTTACAACATATCTCCTTTGAATATTAGGCAGCCTAAGGGGTTAGCTTAACCAGTTGTCATTGATGTGGATGAGATGCACTAATCTACACTGACAGGTTTACTAGGGATGTCATCCATGAGTATGTGGGAAGCATCCCTTAGGTTTTCCCATGAGGTTTTCCTTGGAAAAAAAAACCAAAATCCTTGAATATTAGATTTAATTTTTTAAACTTTCAATAACTCCAAAGTTATCCATCGATGAATATGACAATGTGAATGACAATGACTATAATAACATATATAGTAATTCTCACTCATTAATCATGCAGGCTCACTTTGGTTAGTTATGTGCCAACAGGTGCCCAATTTGAATCCCCGTGGGTGAAACGCACTAATCTATGCCAATGGGTTTACTAGGAATGTCATTAACAAATGTGGGGAAGCATCCCTTAGGTTTGCCTACAAGGTTTCCTTGAATATTAGAAAAAAACCTTCCAAACCCCAATGTTATCCATTTACAATGAATATGCAATGTGTCTGACAATGAATATAATAACCTCCTATATATACTAATTCTCACCTATTAATCATGCAGACCCACTTCTAGAACAACCTATTACCTACTTGTATAAGTGACCCTTTATATTGGCTAAAGTGCCATACCATACCCTCCTTTAAGGTCATAACATCTCCAATCAACCCTAGTTGCTGTATCATACCAGCACCAGATGTTCATGTAACATATGAATCTATACCCTCCTTTAGGGTCATAACATCTCTTTGCAACCTAGTTGTGGTATAATAATAGAACCAGATGTTCACGTATCATAGTGAAATGCATGTCTATTGTTTTGGTTGTAACTTCTAATACACTGGGATTATAAATAATCCCATGGATTCATTCTATTTGCACACCAACACAGGCCTTAATTGGATAAAACTGAAAAAAGGAAGGGAGACGGAGGCTGGGCCTTTTCTAATCTTGTGAGCTCAAGCTCAATGTTTCTTGTTACATTTAAAACTTGGTAGGTGCATATAGCACAACTTTATGGTATTAATGTCTTGGAACCTGGAAGGACAACATAGCTTATGTTATTTCAAAGAATATTAACAATAAAGCTCATTTATTTATTAATCCCCTTGAAATTTGGTTGTATACTAGAAAATAAGCCCTCCATGATGGAAGTGGATTGTAATGGTTGATTGTCATCATGTTGTTATGGAGTGTTTTCAGATAAAAGTTGAACAAAAAATCATATGCAAATCCTAACATTTGCTTTTGTGTTGGATATCATGGACATCAATGGCCTTATTCACAACTTGTAGCTTATGGATTTTGGACTTTAGAGCTCATGTACACTTACCCACCTTGAGTATAGGAATGTGACATGCTGCTATGCAATTGCTATACATGACCCACCCAATGATGACGTTGATATCTCTATGCATCCTTCTGTGTTGGATCACCTCCCTTGAGTCCCCCTTACCTTAGCTTAGGTGTTGAGCCCCTCATAGGGATGTCTAGTGCTTAGGTAGGGTGATGCAGGAGCATTGCTCAAAGTCAGCTTTGGACCTCTAGAAGGTTGAATGAAATCTTTACCAAGGGAGTTGGTTCCCTAAATTTACAGAATTATTGTTTTAATTTGATGGATAGGGTTAGTTCTTAAAATAAGGGACCCGTTTTCTTGACTTGATATGTAATTGCTATTTTCAAGACTAATCGTTGAATAAGTTAGAAGTTTCAGGATTAGATTTGATTTTGGTTAATACGAGGTAATCTGACCACCCTTCGTGGATCTGGATCAACCTACCTCACTGTGCATATATACACAATTGAGCCTTGTAATCAAGTGAATTTGGACATGGTTAGACATGAATGAGACAAATTGAATTTGCAGCCAATTTCTTTATTATCATTCTCCTCTTTCCGGACATTTCTTTGTTGAATGATCTATTTGAAGTACTCCATTGTTTCTTTGTATTTAATTCTGGTTCAGATTGGTGTGGTTCTTAATTGAATAAAAATCCTATTAATCTGTGTGCTTCTTTTCCTAAAAATTTCTGTTTAAGAAAACTGTGGAAATTTACTGAAATTGTCGATTTTTGGCTCGACAGTAATCTAAGAACATGAAATGGTTTTATTTTAAATCCTCGTGTCTACATTTCAGAGGGTCTGAATAGTTCGGTCAATGAGCAAAGGTCGAATCCCATAGCAATCAAAAGAAGAATCTTCAAAATTTCAAAATACATTTGGGGTAGTGTTGATCAGCCAGTCCATTCAAATCTCAAATCGACAGTGGAATTCAACACCCTCTGCATTGATATTTGGCATAGATATCTGTTAAGTGACAGAGGAAGCAAATGTTTTGATGTTCTGGTGATAGATGGTAAAAATCGAGTTACCATTCCGTCCAAAGATTGATGATAAGCGCCTATGGATGGAAAGAATCATGGCCCGAGAGATAAGGTCACTAAATCCACTAGTAACCAATTCCGGTAACGCTGTGCCTAAATTTCAGTTACGAAAAATATAGCCCATGATCCTGAAGAAGTCAAAGACTTAGAAATTAGTTTGCAAAAGAATATATCTTCAAGGAAGATTCTGAAGTGTTCAAGCAGAAGAAAAGGCGCCAATCATTCTTGTGGAGAACCGTGGGAGAACCAAAGCAGGAAGAGAACAGTGTTCTAAAAAACAGAGCATAGAGACAAATTAAAGCAATTACATCTGTAGCAGATTCTTTCTATCACCTGCACCAATTTTGGTACGAGAGCGGGAAGTTCCTGTTAGAGTTAAAGAAGAATTTCTCTGTCAATCCATGGCATTTAAAGTCAAAGGTAGAGGCCGAGGTCGAGGAGGATGACCAGTCACGAACACAAAAGTTCTTGAAGGGGTGAGGAATCTTCAAGCGCGATTAGAGGCCATGGAATCTGTTCAACAATGTGACCCTGACATGGGAGATGCCAGTTACAGGGATGAAGAGTCTTCACAACGGAAGAGGAAGAGCATGCCGAAGAGTCTATGGAGAGAAGACTGCTCAGGTCAGTCTTGGAGCTAGCTCTAGACCTAGGATAGAAGTGCTAACTTATGATGGCAACCTGAATGCTAAAGAATTGGTTGACTGGATTGGTGCAATGAACAAGTACTTTGAATATGAAGAAGTGGATAAAGAGAAAAGAGTCAAGTTTGCAGTGACCAGACTGAGAGGTCATGCAGCTTTTTGGTGGGATGGTGTGCAGGCTGAAAGGAAGAACAAAGGCAAGGAAAAGATTACAAACTGGGATAGGATGGTGGCCAAGCTAAAAGGTAAAATTTTGCCCAAATACTATCATCTTTCTTTATTTAAGCAAATGCAGAATTTGAAACAGAGGGTAATGTCTGTTAGAGAGTAGACTGAAGAATTCTACAAGGTTAACACTAAAAAGCTGGATATATAGAAGACACCTCTGAAAAAGTTGCAAGGTACATTAATGGTTTGAGGCTTGACATTCAAGATGAAATTAGTTTGTTATTTCCAAAGAACGTAGAAGATGCATATCAATTTGCTTTGAAAGCTGATGAAAAGCTGGATATAAGAGAAGGACAGGGTCATGGTTCAGTCAAAGAAAGAGGACAGGCAATTGGACAAGGACAGCTGCAAGAACAAAAAAGAAGAAGCCAACAGCCCAAATCTGCAAGGACAAGCAACGAAAGGTAATGATTTTAGAGGAAAGGAATCTAATTCTAGAGGTAAAAAATTTCAAATTAGATGTTTCAGGTGCAAGCAACTTGGACATAGGTCATTTGAGTGTCTTGAGAATGCTACTACCAGACAAGGGAGTGCACACGTAATATAGGCTGATGAAGTAAATATGGAGGCACCTATTCATGAGAATGCACCAAAGGTTGGAGAGTCTTTGCTGATGAAGACAGTTTTGTTGAAGCAAGCCAACGAGATCAAAGAACCAGCACAGAGGAAAACTCTATTCAAAACTGTCTGCTGTTGAAAGAAATGTAACTTCGGAAGATATTCTATTGTACTTTTATTGTACTATTATTATTCCTCCTTTCGATCCTTTCGGAGATATTATTCCTCCGTTCAGAGATTTCATTGATGTACTTGGTCATGTAAAAGTCTTGAGGTAAAACCTCTGTTGTAAATCGGGTCAATAGTACCCACAAAAGTATTTTATAAATATTGTTTTGAGTCTTCCAAGGCAAGTTGGCCCTGGTTGGAGAGACAAGTCGGCTCTGTTGGGTTATTAGACTATTCACTTGATGAGTATAAATAGATGTGGCGCCTCCCTCATTTGGACACACTCAACACTAAAGCAAGTTGCTAGAGAGAGAAGAAGCAGTCCATCTGAGAGAGGAAGCAACTAGTCTTATTCTTGGGATCTTACATTGTACGTGGTTGGATTCTATATCAAGGAAGTTTTGCTGGGTTTTCTCCCCCATGAGGGTTTCCCAGGATAAATCTATGTGTTCTAACTTCTCTTTGTGCTATTGTGCTTGTCATTCATTCAGTGATCCTTTTGTTTTTGGTATAACACTTTTAAAAATCTAACATGGTATCAGAGCCAACCTAAAAGAAGTCATTGTGCAACAGCTTATCTAACAGTTCAACAAGCTAGGGCTTGCTATTTCAGGCAATTCTTTCCACATATCAGTTGAAAAAGGACCAACTAACTCGCCCTAGGAGAGCGCATCTTTCTGTCAAAATAGTTTTCAATTTTGTGGATTTTCAATTTTTGACCTACCACTTTTGCCGAGAGAAACTAGGGCATCATATTTTTTGAAGCTCTGTCCACAGATTTGGAGAAAGGACCTCACAGCTCAGCTCGCCTTAGGGAGGCGCATCTTTTTCTCCAATCAAATTTGCAAGTGACCACAGTTGAAAATTTAGGGTTTCTGTCAAACCCTAGGTCTGCCTGAAGCAGGTTCTAGAAGTAGTCTTCTTATTGGCAAGTTTTACCTCCTATATTCCCATTTGAGGTTCTTATTCCTTGAAAATGACAAACAGTACCAAGCTTGAAGGAGCGAAGAATTTCAGAGCATGGAAGCATAGAGTCATGCTCATCCTTGAAGAACGTGACCTAGAAGGCTACATCAAAGAGGAAGTCCAAGAACCAGAAGGAGATGAAGCAAAAGCAAAGCACAAGGATTATTGGATCCCTCAAGTATCTTCAAAGAAGGCTCCAAAGGAAATGTTCGATACACTGTCCAGACTATTTGAAGGAAGGAACATCAACAGAAGAATGACCTTGAGAAATCAACTCAAGGGTGTGAAGATTCAAAAGGCAGAGACTATGCAGTCATACTTCACAAGAGTATCTCAGATCAAAGAACAATTAGAAGCTATTGGTGACATGGTAGAAGAAGCGAAAGTTGTGATGACCACCTTGAATGGTCTTCCAAGGGAGTGGGAATCCTTCATCAAAGGAATATGCGCTAGAAGAAAGTTGACCAAGTTTAGTAGATTATGGGAAGAATGCATTCAAGAAGAAGGAAGGATAGCAAATAGAGAAGAAAAATTAAATGACGATGAAGATCAAGCTTTGGCAGCCCATGCAAAGAAAGGAAAGAATAAGAGAAAGGATCGTGATCAATCTCCCAGAAGAACTCAAAGGTTTCAAAGAAACACAAGGCCCAAAAGAGATTTCTCATCCTTTGAATGTTTCACCTATCACAAGATGGGATACATTGCAAGAAATTGTTCCCTCAAAGAAGAGCAATTAAAGACGAGAAACAAGAAGTTTCATGCCCATGCAGTCGAAGATGATGACCCAGTTGAATAGAAGACCAATGAAGATGAAGACTCCAGTGAGGAATATGTCTTAATATCAGCTCTCGCAGGTTCAGTCTCACACAGAAGAGACACTTGGCTCGTAGACAGTGGTGCCTCCAAACATATGACCGGTTACAAAGACTCCCTCTCATGTCTTATTCAAAAAGACTCACCACACAAAGTGAAGCTTAGATTATTATTAATATCCCATCAAAGGAACGGGAGAAGCCTCTTACAAGTTGGATTCTGGAAAATCCATGAAGATGAAGAAAGTCTTATATGTTCCGGGTTTGAAAAAGAATCTCCTTTCTATCTCAACCTTAGATAAGAAAGGTCTCAGAGTTGCTTTTGTAGATGGAGAAGTCCTCATGTGGACAAAAGGAAAGACAATAGATGATGTAGTTGTGATTGGAATTGAAGAAGGGGGACTCTACAAATTAAAGGGACACTCAGATTTAGCCTTGACAGCTAGTACCATAAACCCATATGAGTTGTGGCATAGGAGACTTGCTCATGTAAATTACAAAGCATTGCCAATTGTGAGCAAAGTAGTAACAAGTTTACTAGAGATCCATGTTGATCATGAAGGAGTTTGCAAGGGATGTGCACAAGGAAAGAATACCAAGAATCCATTTCCAAGCAGCAACAGTAAGAAAAAAGGGATCTTGGACATTGTTCACTCAGATGTATGTGGTCCAATGTCAGCTACTTCTCTAAGCAGGTATGTTTACTATGTTTCCTTTATTGATGAATATTCCCACAAGACTTGGATTTACTTCTTGAAAAGTAAAGATGAAGTATTTGAAAAGTTCAAAGAATTGAAGGCTCTTGTGGAATCTCTCTAAAAAGAAGATCAGATAACGGAGAAGAATGCAATTCAAATGAATTCAAGGATTTCTGTAAAGAAGCTGGGATTAAGAGGGAGCTCACCACCCCATATAATCCTCAACAGAATGGAGTGGCAAAAAGAAAGCATAGATCCATCATGGAAGCAGTAAAAGCCATGATCCATGATCAGGATCTACCTATGCACTTATGGGCTGAAGCAACTAAGACCGTAGTTTATGTACAGAACAAAATCTCCCATAGTGCTCCTGGGAACAAGTCTCTAGAAGAAATGTTCACCGATGAGAAGCTCGAAGTCAGTCACTTGAAGATATTTAGTTGTCTTGTATAATACATATTCCCAAAGAGAAAAGATCAAAGTTGGACCCTTCAGGAAAGAAGGGGATATTTGTTGGCTACAGTGATCAGTCAAAAGCTTATAGAGTCTACATCTGAGGTTACCGTCAGATCGTGATCAACACAGATGTTACGTTTGGTGAGGATGCAGCTTTCAACAAATCCAAAAAGATCTATGCAAATGAGGACCATGAAGAGGAGCATGAAGCTCCTAGAGTTGCAGATGCCAAAGACCAGTAGATTACCAGTTCGAGATGTTGAAGAAGAGCATATACGAAAAGACCATGACATGGAAAAGCCTCAAAGACCTATGGAGTCACCTCATGAGATGATCTCATGACAAATAAGGCCATCTTGGGCTCGTGAAGTAATTCAAGATGCGGAAAAGTATGGGTCTCCAGAAGGAACCCTCAGAGAAAGCAAGAGACCAAGGCCATACTCCAACTATGTGGCCTTGAAGTGCGACCTTGTTGACGAAGAACCTACGTGTTTTGAAGAAGCAACAAAGAAGAAGGAATGGATGGATGCCAAGGGTGAAGAATACCAGTCTATGGTAAAGAATGATGTTTGGGATGTGGTGCCAAGACCAAAAGATAAATCGACAGCATCCTTGAAGTGGATCTTCAAGACAAAGCATTCAGTAGATGGAGGTATTGAAAAATACAAGGCAAGATTTGTAGCCCGTGGGTTCACTCAAAAGGAAGGAAATGATTATGAAGAGATCTTCGCTCCAGTAGCAAGATACACTACAATCATAAGTATCTGTATTATCCCAAATCCTGTTATTTTCTATTTCTATACAATTTTATTGAAATAGCCGGGCATGCAAACTACCATGCAAAATTTCCGTATTTTATAGCTGAAATTAGGGTTACGGTTTGCAGGATAGAATGAACACTTACCACTGATAAGCCGACTGAATGTGCTCCAGAGAGAATACGCATGCAAGATGAGCTGAGCTGGTGAAGAAATAACCTTGTTTCTACTGCAATACCTCTGGATGGCTTAATCAAACAAGTGTGATGTTTTTGCTGAAGGGATGGTGAGTTTTAGCTGGAAATAAGTCGAAAGGAAGGTATGCCAGTGCCCGAGAGGATGGCCGAAGCATGCAAGGGTTTTGACCTCCTAGATGCCCTAGCGAATTGATCTCCCAGTCTGTTGCTCAAGCCCCCACAACCTGTAAACTGCTGCTAGTTGCCCCAGATGGATAATCTGATAGCTGATAATCACCCAATGCAATAGAGTGATCCTATCAGTGAGGATGCAGGCCGCATGTAGAAGGAATATAGTGATCCAGAGTCCTGGTGAATGACTAGGGTTTTCCCAGCTAAATGCCCCCAGTTGTACAGATGAATCTGCAATAACCTTCGGACTTATACTGGAATACTGAATAATGATGAATGCAATAGATACGGTGACAAACCTGGATGGTTTATCCTGAAGGAGNTCACTGCTGAAATCCCGTTAGTTGAAGAGGCCGTCTCCAACCCCAACTGTTGTGGCCGCACGTTGTGCTGCTTCTCAAGAGCTCCAAAATAATAATAATTCAAAAGTAAAGTCTCCATTCACTTTATCTTCCTTTTATAACTTTCAACTGCGAAAACCCTAAATTTTGACCTAATTAGGTCACTTTAATTTCTAATATGCAGTTGACTTGCATGCATGCGCATAGAGACTTAAATGTGTGCATGCATCATTAAATAATGCTTAGATGTCATGCATGTCGGTGGCCCTCTTTGACCTAATGGTGATATCATATTGATGCCCTAGATTTTCTGTAGATGTCATCAGTCTTCAATTGATTCCCTAACCGTCAGTAACCACTCGAACCCACAGGAATCACATAGGTTAGCGGTTTTGGTCCTTAATGCCTAATCAGATGAGGACATTACAGTCCTCCCCGCTTGAGATTGCTTGTCCTCAAGCAACTGCAAATTGGGATGCTACAATACCTGTTCACCTTCCCATGTGGCTTCCTCTAGCGGTCTACCTGATGGAAGGTCCTGAAATACCTTTTCGTGCTTCTGTAACAAGGCCTGAAGGCCTGAATGTCACTTGGGTGTTGTGTGCTGGTTTCTGGAGGTTTTCTAAAGGTGACAAAACATTCTGCAGCCCATTCTATATCATCTTGTCTGAGTACTGCCTCCATTCTTTGTGACGAGACCAGTTTTGGGGGATAAGTGTTCATGCCCCTCAAAACTACCCGTTTGCCGTCTAGCCCCTAGAATTCCATTTCCATTGCCCGGTAGTCTGTAGTATATTTCCCTATTGAATAAAGCCACTGAACACGCAATACTACATGAGTATATGATACATCTACTACATAGAATGAATCTGTCATTTGATAGTTACCTAATGTGACGTTCAATTTTGGAATCCAGTAGTTGCACTCCATGCTGGAGTTCTCGGCTACTGCCTACAGTGAATCCTTCAAACTTCTCAGTCTGAATACCCCTCTTGGCTACCCAAGCGGAGTCTCAATGAAATTGTGGGTTGCTCCTCCATCAATCAATACTCCTACTTTGCGACCCTATACTACTCCTCTGACCCTAAGAGTATGGAATCTTGGTACTCTAGATAATGTAGCAATGACTCCCTCTGGTGTATCACCCTGGAGTGATCCTTCCTCAGCTGCCCATAGTTCTTCTGTGGCTTCCTGCTCATAGTCCTCCTCATCACTGTCCGAATACACTTCGATGTAGTGAGCCTTCGCCTTCCCCGTACACCTGTGTCCTAGCACCCATGGTTCCTGACAAGTGAAACATAATTTCTTCCGCCTTAAGTCTTTTCTAGTGTCCTCGTCTAACCATGTTTTCTTGGGAACATCCTGCTGGAAAGGTTTCTTGTCCTTGTCCCTAACAAGAAAGTTGGTTTTGAGAGGGACCCTGTTCTTTGGGACTGAATCTTGTAGATATTTGGCTCTGCTAATGCCATCCTGCAGAGTGGGGGGTTTGTAGGCTTTCACCCATCCCCGTAGTGGCTCTGTTAGGGCCTCAGTGAATAACATAGTCAACCTGCTCTCTGACACATCTGTTACCATGACTGCTATCCTCTGAAATTCTGAGATGAAGACTTCTACACTACCTGTCTGTTTGAGTTGAGCCAACTCCCTGAAATGTATCTCTGGATCCTTCCTGTCAAACCTCTCCATCAGCTTTTGAGTGAACTCACCGTAGGAGTGTATGGTGTTGTGACCCAATGTCACCAATCCGTGGTACCACCACTCGTGAGCCTCTCCGTCTAGGTGGAGTGTAACCAATTTAATGGCATCTGTCTCTGTCATGGGATTGAGTTGGAAATAGGTATCCAACTTTTGAACTCATATCCTCGCTAATCCTTCGCGAGTCCCATGAAAGTTTGGGATGGTCAACCTGCCCAAGGTCTTCTGCAACTCATAGTTGTGATTGAATCCCTTGTTGAAATTCCTGGGCCTGTTCCTACTCTTCATGTTGCAAAAATCCGAAAAAGACATGGTGGCATGAAACTCATCCCCTAAGTCCCTGTATTCCTGCAAATAAGCCCCAAAAGGTTCGCTAGGCTCTACTTGCATGACTGGACCTCCTACTGCATCTGCCAAGAAGTGAGGCATAGTAGGCTTGTTGGAAGGTCTGCTATATATGTGCGGTGTATTCTGTATATTGGTGTACGCAACCTTTCCACTGTTGCTTGTAGACCCTGGATCTACCAGTGAGGGAGGTGTATTGTTGTTACCTATTTCTGGTTTCGCCGATAATCTGTTGATTGCATTGAGTACATCTTTTTGCCCTTTGGCTAAGTCTTGCAATGCAGATACTAAGTTGCGAAACTCCATCATGTCCTCATCTTCTCTCGTTCCCTTTCCCCTGTCAGAGTGTATACTTGTTTGTTCCATGTCTGAGCTGATATCCTCTAGCTGGATATCCTCAAAGTCCCCTGTGTGTCTACTTCTTCTTTTCCTATAGGTTACAAAAGGGTCTTCTTTTGTATTCATCTATTTCTCATTTCTTAAGCCCATAGCTGGCCAAGAAGATAGCTCTGATACCACTGTAATATCCCAAATCCTGATATTTTCTATTTCTATACAATTTTACTGAAATAGTCGGGCATGCAAACTGCCATGCAAAATTTCCCTGTTTTATAGCTGAAATTAGCGTTAGGTTTTGCAGGATCGAATGAACACTTACCACTGATAAGCCGGCTGAATGTGCTCCAGAGAGAATACGCATGCAAGATGAGCTGAGCTGGTGAAGAAATAACCTTGTTTTTGCTGCAATACCCCTGGATGGCTTAATCAAACAAGTGTGATGTTTTTGCTGAAGGGATGGTCAGTTTCAGCTGGAAATAAGTCGGAAGGAAGGTATGCCAATTCCTGAGAGGATGGTCGGAGCATGCAAGGGTTTTGACCTCCTAGATGCCCTAGCGTATTGATCTCCCAGTCTGCTGCTCCAGCCCCCACAACCCTGTAAACTGCTGCTAGTTGCCCCAGATGGACAATCTGATAGCTGATAATCACCCAATGCAGTAGAGTGATCCTATCAGTGAGGATGCAGGCCGCATGCAGAAGAAATATAGTGATCCAGAGTCCTGGTGAATGACTAGGGTTTTCCCAGCTAAATGCCCCTAGCTGTACGGATGAATCTGCAATAACCTTCGGACTTATACTGGAATACTGAATAATGATGAATGCAATAGATAAGGTGACAAACCTGGATGGTTTATCCTGAAGGAGACTAGGGCAGATGTCTCACTGTTGAAATCCCGTTAGCTGAAGACGTCGTCTCCAACCCCAACTGTTGTGGCCGCACGTTATGCTGCTTCTCAAGAGCTCCAAAATAATAATAATCCAAAAGTAAAGTCTCCATTCACTTTATCTTCCTTTTATAACTTTCAACTGCGAAAACCCTAACTTTTAACCAAATTAGGTCACTTTAATTTTTAATTTGCAGCTGACTTGCATGCATGCGCATGGAGACTTAAATGGGTGCATGCATCATGAAATAATGCTTAGATGTCATGCATGTCGGTGGCCCTCTTTGACCTAATGGTGATATCATATTGATGACCTAGATTTTCTATAGATGGCATCAGTCTTCAGTTGATTCCCTAACTGTCAGTAACCGCTCAAACCCACAGGAATCACATAGGTTAGCGGTTTTGGTCCTCAATGCCTAATCAGATGAGGACATTACAGTATCCTTGCCTTGGCAGCCAAGATGAAATGCAAGTTTCGCCAAATGGACGTAAAGACATCTTTCCTGAATGGTGTGATAGAAGAGGAAGTATACATTGAACAACCACAAGGATATGAAACACGTGATAGAAAGACGCATGTATGCAGATTGAAGAAAGCATGGCATGGGTTGAAGCAAGCACCCAGAGCGTGGTATGGAAGGATTGATGGCTTCCTAATGAGTTTGGGCTTTACCAAAAGTAAAGCAAATTCCAACCTTTACTATAAGGTTGTAAATGATGGGCTCATGATATTATTGCTATATGTGGATGATCTATTTTTGATAGGAGAAGAGAAGCTCATAAGTGATTATAAGAAGAAGTTTGCAACATAATTCGAGATGAAAGACCTTGGTATAATGCATTATTTTCTAGGTCTCGAAGTATGGCAGTTCTTAGATGAGATTTTCCTAAATCAAGGAAAATAAACTGTTGAGATCCTAAAGAGATTTGGGATGATGGATTGCAAAACAATGAATACTCCGATGGTGACAAACTTGAAGCTCTTGAATAACGATTCCTCAAAGATAGTAGATGTTACACAATACAAACATATCATTGGTTCACTAATGTACTTAACAAACATTTGACCAAACATATGTTTTGTTGTGAACACCTTGAGTCAGTATATAGTGAAGCCCTGACATGTTCACTTAGTAGCAACAAAACATGTGATGAGGTACCTAAAGGGTACATTGGATTGTGGTCTCAGATATGAAACCGATAGTGAGATCAGATTACACGGTTATACAGATTCAGATTGGGAAGGCAATGTTGAAGACAGAAAGAGCACTTCAGGATGTTGTTTCAGTTTGGGATCAAGTGTGATCCCATGGCTTAGCAGAAAGCAGACCAGTGTTGCTCTCAGTACAGTAGAGGTTGAATATATTGCAGCATGTTCATCCTATAGCGAAGCAGTATGGCTTCGCATGTTGTTGACCGGATTGTTCGATACCAAGATGGAGGTGACCGATATCTACTGCCATAACTAGAATTGCATTAAGCTGTCAAAAAACCCGGTATTCCACAACAAAGCGAAGCATATAGAAATCAAGTACCACTACATCTAGGATATGGTGCAGAGGGGAGCTATACAGCTCCAGTATGTTCCTACAAAGGAACAAGTTGTTGATGTGTTGACTAAACCTTTGTCTCTTATAAAGTTTGAATACTTTCGAGACAAGCTTGGTGTAGCCTGAAAGGACCTCCCTCGTAAGAGAGAGTGATGATGATGATGGGGTTTCCTGTTGCAGTGATGTGGCAACTCAGTCTGCGATCGATATGTTAGCTTGATAAGGCCTGGTTGATCAACAAGGAATTGGTATATCAGTGCTAACAAGGCCTGTTTATCCTAGGGGGATTGGTATGTTTGACTAGGCTTGGTTGGTCTGAAAGGATTACCAAGTCAGACAAGGCCTGTTTGATCCCCAAGTAGATTGGTATGTCTAACTAACCTTGGTTGGTCCGAAAGGATTAGTAAGTCAGACAAGGTCTATTCGATCTACAAGAGTGCCCACCGTGATGCTGCTTCAGATGATGATGATGATGTTGTTCTAGCATTTTTATGCCAATGATGATGATGTTGTTCCAGCATTTTTATGTTGTTGATGATGGTGTTGTTCCAACATTTTTATGCGGATGATGATGATTTTGTTCCAGCATTTCCATGTTGTTGATGATGATGATGTTCTAGCATTCACATGCATATGATGTTCCCGCATCTACATGCTGATGATACGGATGATGTTCCAGCATTTACATGTCGATGATGTTGTTCCATCACTAACATGCTGATGATGATGATGTTCCAGTATTCACATACTGATGATGTTCCAGATGATGATGATGTTCCAGTATTCACATACTGATGATGATGATGTTCTAGTATTTACATACTGATGATGTAGTAGTATTCACATGTTGATGATGATGATGATATTCCACGATGATGATGTTCCGTGACGATGATGTTCCATGCCAACGATGATGATGATGGTCCATGACGATACTCCATGATGATGTTTCATGCTGATGCAGATGATGCTCTATGCTGATGCTGATGTTCCAGACATATGACGTTGTTGTTCCAAAACTTCCTATGACATATGGATCCACCAGTCAATTGTACAGTTGTTGTTGTTGTTGTTGATGATGATGTTGTAGAATACCTTTCTTGTTAAGAGGAAGTGTTGAAAGAAATGTAACTTCGAAAGATAATCTATTGTACCTTTATTGTATTATTATTATTCCTCCTTTCGAAGATGTTATTCAGAATTCTTCCATTTAGAGATGTCATTGATGTACTTGGTCATGTAAAAGTCTTAAGGTAAAACCTTTGTCGTAAGTCAGGTCAATAGTACCCACAAAAGTATTTTATAAATAGTGTTTTGAGTCTTCCAAGGCAAGTCGGCCCTGGTTGGAGAGACAAGCTGGCTATGCTGGGTTATTAAACGACTCACTAGATGAGTATAAATAGATGAGGCGTCTCTCTCATTTGGAGTCTGGACACACTCAACACTCAAGCAAGTTTGCTAGAGAGAGGAGCAGTCCATCTGAGAGAGGAAGCAGCTACTCTTATTCTTGGGGTCGTACACTATACTAGGTTGGATTCTATATCGAAGAAGTTTTGTTGGGTTTTCTCCCCCACGAGGGTTTCCCAAGATAAATTTTTGTGTTCTCTTTGTGCTACTGTGCTTGTCATTCTTTCAGTGATCCTTCTGTATTTGGTATAACACTTTTAAAAATCTAACATCTGCAAGGCAAAAGGTAAGTGCTGTAAGCTTATAATTGACAGTGGTAGTACTGGCAGTTTAGTGTATCTACAGAGATGGTTGAGAAATTGGGCTTAAAGAAGGTCATACACCCTACTCCATACAAGTTGTCTTGGCTACAAAAAGGGCATCAGCTTTTGGTTAATGAACAATTTGAAGCGTAATTTCAAATTGGCAGCTACAAGGACAGTGTTGTGTGACATCATGCCAATGGATGTTTGTCACATTTTGTTGCGCAGGCCTTGGCAATATGACAGAAAAGCAATGCATGATGGAAGGAACAACCTTTACACTCTTGAAAAAGATGGAGAAAAACATACGCTTTTGCCATTGAAAGAGGAAAGTGCAGAAGTTCATAATCCAGTGTTGATTCTGAGTAAAAAGCAGTTTCTGAAGGATGAAACATAGTAAAAATGGTTGACAAACCAAAGGCAGCTGTTGAGGGAATTAATTTGCTTCCAGAAGATCAGATTTGGTCAACTAAACATGAGAATATGATGCTTAATGAGCCGCAAAACTCAGATTGTCCAAGCACATCTATCACAGAAATTGTTATGGAAGAAGAAATTTTGATAAATAAACAGCAGTAAGGTATTGTGCAAAAGGTTGTAAGTGAGAAACTTCCAATTATTGTTGAAGATAGTATGAATACTAAAACTCGTGGACAGGCTGTGGTGGAAGTTCAAAACCAAATGCTTCAGGAACCATTTCACAACCAGAAGTTCTACTTTCAAATTGTCTCGACAGTGATCAATGTGGCAGTCATTTTTATGACTATGAAGGGATTTCAAATTTTGTATGGAATGCATCCCAGGAGTTTGGACAAAGCAGGAATGAGAAGTGATGATGGAGAGGATTTTGCTACCAGCCTACCACAGTTCAGGAGTTGCATAAACAGGTACAAGGCCAATTGCAGGGAAGCAACAACAGATATGAACAGAGGATAGATTTGGAGAAAAGCGAAGAGCATTTAATATGGCAGACCTGTATCTTTACAGGGAAAATGTGACAGTTACACCTGAAAACGTGGATGGTTAGACAGAGCATTGTCAACAGCAGTTACCTACTGCTAAACCTGTGCAGATAGAAGCACTCTTGGATAAGAAGATTGATAAAAGGACCAGGAACAAGGAGTATTATGAATACCTGGTGAAATGGAAGGGTCTTCCAATAAGAAGAGGTCACTTGGATGATGGCAGCAGAGTTGAAGACCTCATGGACAGGAGTCCATGAACAAAATTGTTCTTTGGGAGGCTGATACAGGAGCATCGCTCAAAGTCAACTTTTAACCTCTACAAGGTGGAACAAAATCTTTACCATGGGAGTTGGTTCCCTAAATTTACAAAATTATTGTTTTAATTTGATGGATAGGGTTAGTTCTTAAAAATCATAGTAGAAAAAATCGCCGATTTTTCGGCAATGTCCCGAAAAATCGCGATTTTTTCTGGCTGCCGATTTTTTGGCCCGAAAAAATCGCGATTTTTTCAAAAAATCGGACATCGCAAAAAATTGGCAAACATCGGCAAACATCGGGAAAAATCGGCAAAAAATCGGCAAAAATCGGGAAAAAATCGGGAAAGATCGGGAAAAATCGGCAAATAGGGGAAAAAAATCGGGAAGGAAATTTTGACCCTATTGAAGTACAAAATTTGCATTTTTTAATGCTTGCCGCGGTTTGCCGATTTTTTCGCCGATGTTGCCGAGAAGATGTNGCTGATTTTTTCCACTATGCTTAAAATAACGGACTCATTTTCTTGACTTGATATGTAATAGCTATTTTCAAGACTAATCGTTGAAGAAGTTAGATGTTTCGGGATTAAATTTTATTTTGGTTAATAATAGGTGATATGACCACCCTTCGTGGATTTGGATCAACCAATCTCACTGTGCATATAAACACAGTTGAGCCTTGTGTTACACCCCAAATTTTCTACAGCATGCCTTTCAGAAGGTCAAGTTTGGGCTTGTTTATGTAAAAGTGTTTGTCTAGCGAGGCTCAAGACCCTTGGTCTGGTCATGGTAAGTCCTCTTGGTTTTCATTCTAAGGAGTATTGGCTTAGTGGCTTTGCCGATTACCCCTTGATGGGAAAAAGTCCCCCATCATGTTGGGCACTTGTGCCTTGGGTTGGTGCTCCGATGCTACTTGGATGGACCCACTAGAACACATGGCTTAGGCACTCCTAACCACACTCATGTTTATGCTATGTAAAAGGTGACTGTGCATGTAAGGGTTGCCATACTCGCCTTAGAATACCTCATTATGCCCACCTGGACCTCTCTTGTTATGTATTACCCCTCCACTTGGTCTCCTTGTGCAAAATCCATGATGATGTCATCTTGAAGAAGGCCTTACCTTGTTAAAGGGGAGGACGTTGAGGGATCTTCTACATCGTTGGGGTTAGTTGGGGCATGGCGTCCTCCTCCGACTCACCACTCCATTTGATTGAAACCATTTTGCATTATTTTATCATTATTTTTAGTTTTAACTTCTGAGGTTTGGTCTCCGGCTTGTGGGTGACAAACCCTAATTTTAAGTTATTTTATATTTTAGTAAGGTAGGCTCTAAAACTCAAAAAGACTAGTTGGCCTCATATAAATAAAAGTTATGTTATCACTGGAGTCTGCACCTAGACTATTAAGGCTCAAAGTCCAGATAATCTTGAAGTTTTTAGTCAAATGACTAGGTTTTGGCTTATGAATATCTTCTAAAGGTAAAGTGGGGATCAAGAATAAAGTAATCAATTATCAAACAGCAGAGATGACTAAGGTATGAGTAAACAAAAGACTATTAGTACACATTATATAAGGAGAAAGCTTCAGATTTAAGAATGCATAATAAACATTAACCTATTCACAAGTATTCTAGGATAGAAAACATTTATCAAAGAACAAAATTATGAATCAGGTGCTCATACTGAACATAAACATTCATTATGATAAAAAGAACAAAATGGGCTCATTTTGAATATAATATCATTCCAAGATAGTCTTTATATAAGCCATTAAAAGATAAAATACATGCTTGATACAGATGATATGTAGCCTGATCTCCCAAAACTATTTTCTAATGCCTTTCCTATTCTTCATTGTCATATTTATACAAAATGTTTTGAAACAATAACAGTTTTGGGATCCAAGATTTATGGATCGAATAAACCAAAAATAGAAAAGATGATACATACTCTATCTATATCTATGACTCATAACATAAAATTTGCTATCTATCACTAACAACTGGCAAATGATGATGAATAACATAACATAAAATCTGCTATCTATCATTTCGAATATTCTAGAAATATAACCTGAGTCCTACGCCTGAATAGTCTTAACAGACTTTAAGTTGTATTCAAACATGATCAGTCAAAGCTTCCTAGTTGCTTCAGCCACTATTTGTCAATCCATCAAGTGCCTGTGATCTCCTCTGCAGTCGAGAGTACTCTGCATCCATTGTTTGAACCTTGGTTTGGAGTTCTTTATTCTGACCAATGAGCTCCTCGTTTTATTGTTGAGTGAGCCTCTTTCTTCTTAGTACTTCCTTGGAAGTTGTTATTAATTCTTGATAGCTTGCATTGATCTCTTCTAGATCTTCTCTCAGCCTCTTCTTTGTTATCATTAACTTTTCATTCGAATCATTTAGATATCCATTTTGATCCTTAAAATATTGTAATGATTTTTTCAAGACTTCAACTTCTAACAGTGATTCCATACCTTTTTGATGTGCAGGATCCTCCTATTCCTTTAATTCTTCAAAATCTGAGGGTTTTGAACAAGTACCTATTTCAAATTCAGAAATTTTTTGTTTACCTTTATCTTTATAAGCTTCCTCGGGCAACTCTGGTGCATGCCTCAATTCTTCCTGAATCTCCTCAAGGGTTTGATCTACTATATGATACTCTTCATCTGCAACATGTATGTCTTCATCACTGGAGGAGTCTTATATGACAGTTACAACATCCTTTTGAAATATTGAATTAAGGATGGCCTTCATGTTCATCCTCAGTTTATTCTTTGGCCTAGCTTTTTGTCTCCAATATCTTCCCCAATTCTTTGGATCAAGGGTATCATCGTTTTTTGTACTAGAAGAAAATTCTCGAGCCAAGTTGTTTTCTTCAACATCCCTGGGAGTATTGGGAGCGTTCATTTCTTCCTTTTGAAACTCACAAACCAATTCCTTTTGTACCTCTATTTTCGAAATTTCTAACACAGGCTCATTATCAGCATTGAATTCATCTTCTGGTTGATTGCTTGCATGTTCGACCTTTCTCTTCCGCCCTCTAGAACCTTTGTATTTCTTCTCTGTCTCTTTACCATCAGTATGCATTTGGGCTTTGGGTATCTCTAGCTCAAAACCAAACCAAAACAAAAAATGTTCCCAGGATCTATCCAGCTTCTTTAATTCAGTGATTATCAATAATTTGATTAAGCCGTGATGAAAAACAGAATGATTGGTATGATCAGGTGATTTTTTACCCTTGTGACCATTTTTCCTAGGCTCTTACACAAATAGTAAGGTAGATTTAAACTAGATTCCCCATTTAGATGCAATAAAAATCTCAGATGATACCTGAACACTGTCGCAAATCGGCCTTCACAGGTGATGTAGCATTGAACAACATTACGCACATCCCTCCATTCCTGTTTTACATTATTCAAATGGATTCCTTTACTCTAATCTAGTTTTTCATAACCAGGCAACAAATGTTAAAATAGCAACAACAAGAAAGGTCTTCCTGCATGCATGTGTCCTTACAGGGAGAAGACTTAAATCAGGAAACCAATTGTTTTTAATTTACTTTTCCTAAGTTTACTTTAGAAAATAAATTAATGTAATCTAATTATTTATTGACTTTAAGTGAAAGTGAAATTAGGGTTTTCGCTTTACCTAAAGCTATAAAAGAAAGGTCAATTGGTGGAGAGGACACTGACACTTGTATTCCGACAGAGACAGGATACAAACAGAGAGAGAAAGTCAAATAGAGGATTTAGCTGAGAAGACAGAGGAGCTAATAGACAGGGTGACCGAGCTTCCACACAGGAAGAAGACCGCACAGGTCACAAAGGAAGCAGCTGCAACGGAGGTCGTACTACTGTACAGCTGCCATATGGATTTCGTACAACAGTTGTAGGAATCTGTACCGTACGTGTGGGAGGTCGTACTGTTGACTGTACAGCCAAGCAGAGGTGTGTTGGGTTTTAGCTAGAGTTGTCCAATGATTCTGTCGGGTACTGCTTCGCTAGGTTTGGGTGATTTGCAGTGATTGTAAAAGTTCCATATTTTCTCTATAATAAAATCCATATCTAATTGTTGCACCAGTTTTCCCATCTTGGGTTTTTTTGAAGGTTTCCATACCCAAAATAATAGTGTCTATATTGTGATGTGATGTGATTTATTTCTCAGTACTTTATATTCTGTTGCATACTTGTAAAATATATTCATGTGTGGTTATCAGTAGAAATTTTGAATACATTGTTTAACCCTAATTTGAATACTAAAGGAAAATTTACATGGTATCAGAGCTCTGGTGAGCTAAAGCTGAGAGATTTGCAGTAGCAGTGATAGATCAGGGGCAGATCTAATTGAAGACACAAACCTAGATTGTAGATCTAGGGTTTGACAAGTACACTTCAGCATGGTCGTGTAGTTGAGAGTCGAGGATAGACTCCAGGGGGCTCAGAACTTTCCTACATGGAAAGAAAGGATCACAAGGATCCTGGATGTCAGTGATGCAAATGAGCACATTGACTCAACAAAAGTTGCGCTCACAGATCTGGCAGATTTGATAGCTTGGAAGAAGATTGATTCCAGAGCCATGTTGATTATCATGGATAGAGTGAAGGACCATATAGTCCCTCACCTTTCCGGAAAGAAGACCGCAACAGAGATGTAAACATCTTTGGAGAGTTTCTACCAAATCAAGAACGAGAACGGGGAGATGGTGCTGCAAGAGAGGATGCGCAGTACCAAGATGGCCAAGGGAGAAGGAGTGGTGCCTTATCTCACAAGGCTCACACAGATCAGGGATGAGCTTGGAGTTGTTGTCTCTAAGACTGTGGATGACGAGCTAGTTCAGATAGCCCTCAATGGCTTCTCTAAGCCATGGGACACCTGTCAAAGGTGTGGTGGCTAGGGAGAAGCTCCCTGATTGGTAGAGATTGTGGGATGACTTTGTGTAGGAGGAGACCCGTATGGGTCAAGGATTAGGCTCATCCAACAGTGCTCCATAGATTGTGGATGAGGAGGCTCTAGCCCTTACAAGGAAGAGCAAGGGTAAGGCAAAGAGGAAGAAGGATGGTAAGAAGAACCTTGATGTGTCAAAGGTCAAGTGTTTTTATTTGCCACAAGCAGGGACACTTTGCCTCCCAGTGCCCAGACAGGAAGAAGAAGAGTAATACTCAGATGGTTGGATCTGCAGAGGTGGAGGAGTTCAGCAAAAACTTCGATGAGGAGTCTTGCTTGATAGCTTGCATGGCAAGCACCACAGGGAGCAGCATATGGTACATCGACAATGGAGCATCTAGTCACATGACTGGACAGAAGAGATTCTTCAGAGACTTCCAGGAGGGTGGAACAGGCATCCACGTTGAGTTGGGTGATGATGCGCGGTATCAGGCCCTGGGAGTTGGCACTATTTCATTTCAGAGGGAGTCTGACAAACCCCTCAGTTTTGCTGATGTGTTATCTGTTCTAGGATTGACCAAGAACCTCATATCAGTCTCCACTCTGGAGGAGAAGGGATATCAGGTAAACTTCTGAGACCATAGTGTGTATATCAGGCCCAAGGGGTCAGATAGGAGCTTGGATCGGGTGATTGGCATCTGGAGCGAGAAAGTGTATAGACTACACTTTGATCCTGCAAAGGCTCTAGTCAACAACAGCAGCAGTCAAGGTAAGTTGTGGCATAGGAGGATGGCACACTTACACCATGGAGCACTGAGGCACTTGAGACAGGCTGTCATTGGAGTTCCTCGAGTACAGGAGGAGAAGCATAACCACTGCAAGGGTTGTGCTTTGGGGAAGAACATCAGAAAGCCTTTCCCATAGAGTGAGCACAAGTCTAAGGAGCGCTTGGACTTGGTGCATTCGGATGTATGCGAACCTATAAGTGTCCATTCTTTCAGAGGTTACAGTTACTGCGTAACCTTCACTGATGACTATTCCAGGAAAACCTGGATCTATTTCCTGAAGGCTAAGTCAGAGGTCTTTGAGAAGTTCCGAGAGTTCAAGACTCTTGTGGAGAACCAAACATGAAAGAAGATTCAGGTGTTGAGGATAGACAACGTGGGTGAGTACACCTCCAATGAGTTCATGGAATATTGTTCGACAGAGGGGATCAAGAAGGAGCACACTGTGCCCCATACCCCATAGCAGAATGGAGTTGCAGAGCGGAAGAACGTCTTGATGGTTGGAGGAGCCAAGGCCATGCTATTTGATCAGGGATTGCCACTATTCCTTTGGGCTGAGGCATATAGGACTGCAATTTACATTCAGAACAAGTGTCTCCACACAGCTTTGGGGAGGAAGACACCCGAGGAGGTCTTCACAGGCACTCGGCCAAATGTGAGTCACAATCGCATATTTGGGAGTGTTTGCTATTGTCATGTTCAAGCTGACACTAGGAAGAAGCTGGACCCTTTTGGAGAGAAGGGGTTACTTGTTGGTTATAGCGAGACTTCGAAGGCATACAGAGTTTACATTCCTGCTCGCAAGGGGATCATTGTGAGCAGAAATGTCCAGTTCGATGAGGAAAAGGCCTTGCGGAGATCTATGGAGTTACCAGCAGAGCAGTAGCCAGCACAGGATATGGGGATCAAGTTGGAGGAGCCAGATGTACAGGTACAGGTACAGACACAGGACACAAGTTCTGGTAGTCAAAGGGAGTCAGGTGGACAGGATCCTCCTATCTTTGATAGGGAGGATGAGCAGCAGCAGGAGGCAGACATCCAGCAGCCGCAGCAGGTAGACACTAGGCCAAGGCCTAAGTGGTTCAGGTCCACAATACAAGATTCCAGGCAGGTGAGTCTTCCACAAAGATCCTTTAGACGGAGCGTACCACCAAAGAGACTCGGTTATATGGCACTAAAGACAGAGTTAATTAACTCTAAACCTTCCAGTTTCAAGGAGGCTGCACAACATGACGTGTGGCAAGAGGCCATGGTTGAGGAGTATGACTCAATCATGAAGAATCAGGTATGAGAGGTTGTGCTGAGACCTGAAGGCAAGAAGGTGGTGGGATTCAGGTGGATCTGAAAGGTGAAGCATGCAGCAGACAAAAACATGGAGAAATACAAGGCACGACCTGTGGCAAAGGGGTTTTCACAATGTTGAATTTTAGCAATAGCAGAAATACTTAAAAATTTGCAGATTAACTTAATAAATAACAAGTGCAGTAAAATAACATTCATCACATCAGCACAATGGACACGAGTTTTTCACTGGGGAAACCTTCAAAGGACAAAAACCCCAAAAAGCATTAGTAGCTCATCTCGTAAATGAGATGACTTAGGAAATTCTTCAAAAAGTTCCTCAAATCCCAATCTATGTTAAACCACAATTTACAGTAAGATTTTCTCAGTGAAAATCAGAGCAAGGGTTTCAAACACTAGTAACTGAAATTTCCAGATCTTACTGGAAAAGATCAATACTGTCCAATACAACAGTCTGCCCAAAAATCATAGATCTGCCTGAAACTCAGAAAGAATACAGGACGTAAAGAAGGTGGTTGCTCGGATCTGGAGAATGCTTGCCCGGATCCGAAGATCTGAGGGTGGTTTCCCTAGATCTGAACTTGGCTGCCCAGATCTGAAGATCTGAAGGTGGCTGCCCTAGATCTGAACTTGGCTGCCCAGATCTGAACTTGGTTGCCCTAGATTTGAAGAATGGTTGCCCGGATCTGAAGATCTGAAGGTGGTTGCCCTAGATCTGAACTTCGCTGCCCCGATCTGAAGATGGTTGCCCTAAATCTGAACTTGGTTGAAGATGAGGATTCAGTCAAGCCCTTAAGACAGAAAAGATAAGAAACCCTAGCTTAGGGTTTGTCTTCAATGGAGGATGATGATGCCCTAGCTAGACTCATCCATGCTAGGGCACAATCATAGAATCTTCTTTCTTCAACCTTGAGCAGCTGTACCTATGAGAGCAAGTGTGTGTAATAATGAATTGACTTGATCTTCTTTTATAGCCTTTAGTCACCTGTAAGTGGACCAAAATTAGAAAAGATAAAATAATAATATTTTATTCTTTTTCTAATTTCACTTTTACCTTCTTACCAAAAAGGTCTTTTAAGTATTTTTGACTTTTACCAAAAGTCCTTATTTATGTTTGACTATCACCTGTGGTCCAAAAGTTTTTATGTATTTTTTACTTTTGAGTTTTGACTTTAGCCTTTTTCCAAGTGCCCCTGCGGTCCTTTTAATTCAAAAAGTACATCATCATAAACCAAGAGAGTTACTAATGCTTTTATCTCACACTCTGTGTGACACCTAGATCTGGTACTAGGATAACTTCACCAAGGGTAGCTAATCCTTGGAGAAGTACACAAAGCCCATAGATCAAGGGTCAGCGTGTCACACATGCCTAGACCCAGTCTAGAGCTTACAGTGCCTTCCTGGTAACAGACCAGGTGCCTCAGCCATGGGCTGCATAATTTGACCCTAGGTCAAATACTTGGTAACAGACCAAGCGCCTCCATTCTCCCAGAGAATGGCTACTCAAAACTAAGCCGAGTCTACCAGTAGTAGACTGGTCCACATCGTGGTCCCGGACCAGATGTCTACCATTCAACAGAATGGTCACTCAACACTGGATTGAGTCTACGCAGGGCAGAGCTGGGTTTGTATCATGGTCCTATACCAGATATCTACCATTCAATAGAATGGTCACTCAACACTAGGTTGAGTCTTCACCGTGGTCCCAGACCAGGTGGCCCCATTCTCCTAAGAGAATGGCTCTCGATGCTGCTCAGAAAAATCAACACTCCCTCTCAGCGAGCGAGGCATTCTCTGCCATACCAAGCTTGTCACGAAAGTACATGAACTTTGATGTTGACAGAGGCTTGGTCAAGATATCTGCAATCTGTTCATCTGTACGAATGTACTGCAACTTCAGAGCACCTATTTGCACCAGGTCTCTGATGAAATGATACCTCATTTCACTGTGTTTCAATCTATCATGAAACACTGGGTTCTTTGAAAAATTTATGCAACTCTGATTATCGCAATGGATGATCGTTGAGTCAAACCTTCCCCCGAACAGATCAAATATCAGTTTTCTGAGCCAAACTGCTTCCTTGTAGGCATCACTTACAGCAATATACTCTGCCTCAGCTGTACTCTGAGCTATGGAATCCTGCTTCCTGCTGGCTCAAGTGATCATTTTTGATCCCATACTAAAGCAATAACCAGAGGTACTTTTTCGGTCAACTGCACTGCCAACCCAATCTGAATCAGTATACCCAGATAACATTACTCCACTACTGGAAGTAACCCTGAGCCCATAAGTGTTGGACATGCACTGATTTAGAGCATTCTCTGTGTCTGGTCTCGTATGCATGAGGTGCATCCAGAATCCAAAAAGATGTCTATCCAGAGTAGATTCCATACTTTGTGAACAGTGTTGGACAAGCACTAATTCAAAGCATTCTCTGTGTCTGGTCTCGTATGCATGAGGTGCATTCAGGATCCAAAAAGATGTCTATCCAAAGTAGATTCCATACTCTGTGAACTGGTAGCTGAGTCACCCAACTTTGTTAAGTTGATGGTCATGCGTACGCCCATAGACTTGCAATCCTACATCCCAAATCTTTGCAAGATGTCTCTTGCATACTTTCCTTGTGTTAGGAAGATGTTGCTTGGATTTTGCCAGTCTTCTAAGCCAAGGAAGTAATGCACTAATTCAAGATCTTTCATCTCGAATTCAGAGGTAAGCTCCCTCTTACACTGTTCTATCAATTGTTCAGCACCTGTAAGGAACAAGTCATCTGCTTATAGAACAAGTATCAGGACATGATTATGAACAACCTCAAAGTACAAGTTAGACTTAGTTGTACTTTTGGAAAACCCCAAGTCATGGAGCAATCCATCCATCCTCGCATACCAAACTCTTGGAGCATACAAAGCTTTTTTCACAAAGCCTTCAGGTTGTTCAACATAAGCTTCCACCTTATTGAGGAAGACTGTCTTTACATCTGTCTGATGTAACTTCCATCCGAATAATGCAACAAGTAAAATGATGGTTCTAAAGGTAGTATAATTGTCAATAGGAGCAATTATCATTACTGACTTTCCTGTTGGTCTAGGAACAACTTCCCACACATCATTCTTCGTGATTGACTTGTACTCTTCAATCATGCCATCAACCCATACCTATTGACTTGTTGCTTCTTTGGAAGGTTCTGCACTGTTAAGCTGACTCATAAGAACTGAGTACTTATGTGGTCTTTCTCTGAAAGTCCCGAGAGGAGCTTTATGCTTCTAGCCTTCTCGTACCATTTCTTGGTACGGAGTTGATCTCCTTTTGTAAGGAGGAACTTCAAGTAGTTCTTATAATTGACTTTGTGTCCTCTGGAACATCTGGAGTTTGATCCTCAAATTCCTCTTCCTCCCTTTGAGTTTCTGAAACTGGAAACTATAGTGGAGGTACTTCATCTTCCTTTGAAAGCTCTTGTGCTTAATACACGGCTTTCTCATGAAAGACCACGTCTTTGCTGATTGTCTTCTGTAAGCCTGGAAGTGCTGTGCAGTGAAGGTTTTCAAACCTTTTATGACACAGCTCACATGGATCAACTGCATGAGTGGAATCATCGAAAACCCTGTAAAGGCCTACCTCTTGAACCCCAATCTGTATTGTTGAGCTTAGGCCTTCATTCTTTGCCCATAGAAGGACTTTCTTGTCCATAGAGAGGACTATGAAGCCCTTGTCCTCTAAGCTAGCAACAAAAAAAGATTCTTCCTTAAACCAGGAACGTAAAGAATATCATCAATATGAAGAACCATACCCGAGTCAAGTTGAGCCAACTCCTTCAATCTTGTTAGTGGAGTCATCTCCAAGTTCTACCTGAGTGGTGAACTTCTTCTTTCTGTAACTGGTGAGAGTTCCACGGTTACCTGTCATGTGCCTGGAGGCACCATTGTCCACCAACCAAGAAGTGGACCAATCCGAGAAAGAACCAGTTAGAGTAGAAATCAAGTAGTACTCTCTTCTAGGCTCTTCATCCTTGTTAGCCTTGGTTTTCTTCTTATTCTTCTTTGGTTCTTTATCTTCTTCTTCTTCTTCTGCTTCTGCAGCAGATGCTTGAAACCTTTGCTTGGGTTTCTTCTTGTTCTGCCTGCAGTCTCTAGCAAAATGTCCAAACTTGTGGCAACTATAACATTCCACTTTTGACATGTCAGAAAACTTACCCCGAGGTTTCTTTCCCTTCTTTTGTTGAGTCTAGGCTCTTCATCCTTGTTAGCCTTGGTTTTCTTCTTATTCTTCTTTGGTTCTTCATCTTCTTCTTCTTCTTCTTCTGCTTCTGCAGCAGATGCTTGAAACCTTCGCTTGGGTTTCTTCTTGTTCTGCCTGCAGTCTCTAGCAAAATGTCCAAACTTGTGGCAACTATGACATTCCACTTTTGACATGTCAGAAAACTTACCCCGAGGTTTCTTTCCCTTCTTTTGTTGAGGGAAAGGCTTCTTGAATTTCTTTGTCTTTGCTGCAAGTGCAAGGTTGTCCTCCTTGATTACCTTGCCAGAGTTCCTTCCTTCTTATTCTATGCAATCATGCCAAAGCCTTTCAAAGGTTGGTTGATTCTCTCGTCCACAGACGGATGCCATGAAAGTTTCCGAAGAGCTTGGGAGACCATCAACCATTGTTTGCACAAGGTCATCATCATCAACAGTAATACCAATAGCAATGAGTTGATCTTTTACCTGTGCAATCTTTGTGAAGAAGGAACCAACACTTTCATCTTTGTTCAGCTTCAAAGTTCGTAGCCTCTTCTTCAAGACTCTCTTCTGACTGGGAGCCTTCTTTTCATATTGGTTGACCAAAGTCTCATAGCATTCTTTAGCAGTCTTCAAAGATGTGATGTTGGGCATCAATGACTCTCTGACAGAATCATAGATGATTCATAGATGATTCTTCTAGCCTTACCTTGATTCCTCTTGTAAGCAAGCCTACCAGCATTTGTTGTTGGCTCTTCTGTGACATTAAGAACAATGTCATCCAAGTCATTTTCATCTAGAATGGTTGTTAACCTGGCTTTCTAGGAGTTGAAGTTGGCTGAACCATAGAGCTTCTCTTCCGGTTTGAAACCATTAGTGGCCATCTTAGCCACTTAGTCAAATGTTAGATTTGCAAATTTTATCCCAAGGTCTAGTAAAAACAATAGCAGTGTCCCTTTACTGTGTTTTTACATGCTAAGCTCTGATACCATGTTGAATTTTAGCATTAGAAAAAATACTTAAAAATTTGCAGATTAACTTAAACAAATAACAAGTGCAATAAAATAACATTCATCACATCAGCACAATGGACTCAAGAGTTTTTCACTGGGGAAAACTTCAAAGGACAAAAACCCCAAAAAAACAGTAGTAGCTCATCTCGTAAATGAGATGACTTAGGAAATTCTTCAAAAAGTTCCTCAAACCCCAATCTAGGTTAAAGTTTTAAACCACAATTTACAGTAAGATTTTCTCAGTAAAAATCAGACCAAGGGTTTGAAACCCTAGTGACTGAAATTTCCAGATTTGATTGGAAAAGATAAGTACTGTCCAAAACAACAGTCTGCCCAAAAATATCAAATCTGTCCAAAATATCAGATCTGCCCAAAATCACAGATTTGCCCAAACGCAGAAAGAAGACTACCCGTAAAGAAGGTGGCTGCCCGGATCTGAATTGTGGTTGCCCAGATCTGGAGAATGGTTGCCCGGATCTGAAGATCTAAAGGTGGTTTCTCTAGATTTGAACTTGGCTGCCCAGATTTGAAGATCTGCAGGTGGCTGCCCAAGATCTGAACTTGGTTGCCCAGATCTGAACTTGGCTGCCCTAGATCTGAAGAATGGTTGCCCGGATCTAAAGATCTGAAGGTGGTTGCCCTAAATTTGAACTTGGCTGCCCAGATCTGAAGATGGCTACCCTAGATCTGAACTTGGCTGAAGATGAGGTTTCAGTCAAACCCTTAAGGCAGAAAAGATAAGAAACCCTAGCTTAGGGTTTGTCTTCAATGGAGGATGATGATGCCCTAGCTAGACTCATCCATCCGAGGGCACAGTCACAGAATCTTCTTTCTTCAACCTTGAGCAGTTGTACCTGTGAGAGCAAGTGTGTGTAATAATGAATTGACTTGATCTTCTTTTATAGCCTTTAGTCACCTGTAAGTGGACCAAAATTAGAAAAGATAAAATAATAATATTTTATTCTTTTTCTAATTTTACTTTTACCTTCTTACCAAAAAGGTCTTTTAAGTATTTTTGACTTTTACCAAAAGTCCTTATTTATGTTTGACTTTCACCTGTGGTCCAAAAGTCCTTATGTATTTTTTTACTTTTGACTTTAGCCTTTTTCCAAGTGCCCCTGTGGTCCTTTTAATTCCAAAAGTACATCATCATAAACCAAGAGAGTTACTAATGCTTTTATCTCACACTCTGTGACACTTAGATCTGGTACTATGATAACTTCACCAAGGGTAGGTAATCCTTGGAGAAGTACACAAGGTACCTAGATGAAGGGTCAGAGTGTCACACGTGCTTAGACCCAATCTAGGGCTTACAGTGCCTTCCTGGTAACAAACCAAGTGCCTCAGCCATGGGCTGCATAATTTGACCCTAGGTCAAATACTTGGTAACAGATCAAGCGCCTCCATTCTCCCAGAGAATGGCTACTCAGAACTAAGCTGAGTCTACCAGTACTAGACTGGTCCACATCGTGGTCCCAGACCAGATGTCTACCATTCAACAGAATGGTCACTCAACACTGGGTTGAGTCTACGCAGGGCAGAGTTGGGTTTATATCATGGTCCTAGACCAGATATCTACCATTCAACAGAATGGTCACTCAACACTGGGTTGAGTCTTCATCGTGGTCTCGGACCGGGTGGCCCCATTCTCCTAAGAGAATGGCTCTCGATGCTGTTCAAAAAAATCAACACTCCCTCTCAGCGAGAGAGGCATTCTCTTCCATACCAAGCTTGTCACGAAAGTACATGAACTTTGATGCTGACAGAGGCTTGGTCAAGATATCTGCAATATGTTCATCTGTGCGAATGTACTGCAACTTTAGAGCACTTATTTGCACCAGGTCTCTAATGAAATGATACCTCATTTCACTGTGTTTCAATCTATCATGAAACATTGGGTTCTTTGAAAACTTTATGCAACTCTGATTATCACAATGGATGATCGTTGAGTCAAACCTTCTCTCGAACAGATCAGATATCATTTTTCTGAGCCAAACTGTTTCCTTGTAGGCATCACTTGCAGCAATATACTTTGCCTCAACTGTACTCTGAGATATGGAATCCTGCTTCCTACTGGCCCAAGAGATCATTGTTGATCCCATACTGAAGCAATAACCAGAGGTACTTTTTCGGTCAACTGCACTACCAGCCCAATCTGAATCAGTATACCCAGATAACATTACTCCACTGCTGGAAGTAACCTTGAGCCCATAAGTGTTAGACATGCACTGATTCAGAGCATTCTCTGTGTCTGGTCTCATATGCATGAGGTGCATCCAGAATCCAAAAAGATGTCTATCCAAAGTAGATTCCATACTCTGTGAACAATGTTGGACATGCATTGTTTTAGAGCATTCTCTGTGTTTGGTCTCGTATGCATGAGGTGCATCCAGGATCCAAAAAGATGTCTATCCAGAGTAGATTCCATACTCTGTGAACTGGTAGCTGAGTCACCCAACTTTGTTAAGTTGATGGTCATGGGTACGCCCATAGACTTGCAATCCTGCATCCCAAAACTTTGCAAGATGTCTCATGCATACTTTGCTTGGATTTTGCTAGTCTTCTAAGCCAAGGAAGTAATGCACTAATTCAAGATCTTTCATCTCAAATTCAGAGGTAAGCTCCCTCTTACACTGTTCTATCAATTGTTCAGCACCTGTAAGGAACAAGTCATCTGCATATAGAACAAGTATCAAGACATGATTATGAACAACCTCAAAGTACAAGTTAAACTTAGCTGTACTTTTGGAAAAGCCCAAGTCATGGAGCAATCCATCCATCCTCGCATACCAAACTCTTGGAGCATACAAGGCTTTCTTCACAAAGCCTTCAGGTAGTTCAACATAAGCTTCCACCTTATTGAGGTAGACTGTCTTTACATCTGTCTGATGTAACTTCCATCCGAATAATGCAACAAGTGGAATGATGGTTCTAAAGGTAGTATAATTGTCAATAGGAGCAATTATCATTACTGACTTTCCTGTTGGTCCAGGAACAACTTCCCACACATCATTCTTCGTGATTGACTTGTACTCTTCAATCATGGCATCAACCCATACCTATTGACTTGTTGCTTCTTTGGAAGGTTCTGCACTGTTAAGCTGACTCATAAGAACTGAGTACTTATGTGGTCTTTCTCTGAAAGTCCCGAGAGGAGCTTTATGCTTCTAGCCTTCTTGTACCATTTCTTGGTACGGAGTTGATCTCCTTTTGTAAGGAGGAACTTCAAGTAGTTCTTCTGATGGACTTCTAGTGTCCTCTGGAACATCTGGAATTTGATCCTCAAATTCCTCTTCCTCCCTTTGAGTTTCTGAAACTGGAAACTATAGTAGAGGTACTTCATCTTCCTTTGAAAGCTCTTGTATTTAATACACAGCTTTCTCATGGAAGACCACATTTTTGCTGACTATCTTCTATAAGCCTGGAAGTGTTGTGCAATGAAGGTGTTCAAACCTTCTATGACACAGCTCACATGGATCAACTGCATGAGTGGAATCCTCAAAAACCCTGTAAAGGCCTCCCTCTTGAACCCCAATCTGTATTGCTAAGCTCAACCTTCATTCCTTGCCCATAGAAGGACTTTCTTGTCCATAGAGAGGACTATGAAGCCCTTGTCCTCTAAGCTAGCAACAAATAAAAGATTCTTCTTTAAACCAGGAACATAAAGAATATCATCAATATGAAGAACCATACGTGAGTCAAGTTGAAGTGAAGTTGATCCAACTCCTTCAGTCTTGTAAGTGGAGTCATCTCCAAGTTCTACCTGAGTGGTGAACTTCTTCTTTCTGTAACTGGTGAGAGCTCCACGGTTACCTGTCATGTGCCTGGAGGCACCACTGTCCACCAACCAAGAAGTGGACCAATCTGAGAAAGAACCAGTTAGAGCAGAAATCAAGTAGTACTCTCTTCTAGGCTCTTCATCCTTGTTAGCCTTGGTTTTCTTCTTATTCTTCTTTGGTTCTTCATCTTCTTCTTCTTCTTCTGCTTCTGCAGCAAATGCTTGAAACCTTCGCTTGGATTTCTTCTTGTTCTGCCTGCAGTCTCTAGCAAAATGTCCAAAACTTGTGGCAACTATAACATTCCACTTTTGACATGTCAGAAAACTTACCCCAAGGTTTCTTTCCCTTCTTTTATTGAGGGAAAGGCTTCTTGAATTTCTTTGTCTTTACTGCAAGTGCAAGGTTGGCCTCCTTGATTACCTTGCCAGAGTTCCTTCCTTCTTCTTCTATGCAATCATGCCAAAGCCTTTCAAAGGTTGGCTGATTCTCTCGTCCACAGACGGATGCCATGAAAGTTTCCCAAGAGCTTGGGAGACCATCAACCATTGTTTGCACAAGGTCATCATCATCAACAATAATACCAATAGCAATGAGTTGATCTCTTACCTGTGCAATCTTTGTGAAGAAGGAACCAACACTTTCATCTTTGTTCAGCTTCAAAGTTCGTAGCCTCTTCTTCAAGACTCTCTTTTGACTGGGAGCCTTCTTTTCATATTGGTTGACCAAAGTATCATAGCATTCTTTAGCAGTCTTCAAAGATGTGATGTTGGGCATCAATGACTCTCTGACAGAATCATAGATGATTCTTCTAGCCTTACCTTGCTTCCTCTTGTAAGCAAGCCTACTAGCATTTGTTGTTGGTTCTTCTGTGACATTAAGAACAATGTCATCCAAGTCATTTTCATCTAGAATGGTTGTTCGCTTGGCTTTCCAGGAGTTGAAGTTGGCTGAACCATAGAGCTTCTCTTCCGGTTTGAAACCATTAGTGGCCATCTCTGCCACTTAGTCAAATGTTAGATCTGCAAATTTTATCCCAAGATCTAGTAAAAACAACAGCAGTGTCCCTTTACTATGTTTTTACATGCTAAGCTCTGATACCATGTTGAATTTTAACATTAGCAAAAATACTTAAAAATTTGCAGATTAACTTAAACAAATAACAAGTGCAGTAAAATAACATTCATCACATCAGCACAATGGACACAAGAGTTTTTCACTGGGGAAACCTTCAAAGGAAAAAAACCCCAAAAAGCATTAGCAGCTCATCTCGTAAATGAGATGACGTAAGAAATTCTTCAAAAAGTTCCTCAAACCCCAATCTGGGTTAAACCACAATTTATAGTAAGGCTTTCTCAGTAAAAATCAGAGAAAGGGTTTCAAACCCTAGTAACTGAAATTTCCAGATCTGACCGGAAAAGATAAGTACTGTCCAAAACAACAATATGCTCAAAAATATCAGATCTGTCCAAAAATATTAGATCTGCCCAAAAATCACAGATCTGCCAGAAACTCAAAAAGAAAACTGCCCGTAAAGAAGGTGGCTACTCATATCTGAATTGTGGCTGCCCAGATCTGGAGAATGGTTGCCCGGATCTGAAGATTTGAAGGTGGTTGCCCTAGATTTGAACTTGGCTGCCCAGATCTGAAGATCTGCAGGTGGCTGCCCTAGATCTGAACTTGGCTGCCCAGATCTGAACTTCGCTGCCCAGATCTGAAGATGGTTGCCCTAGATCTGAAGAATGGTTGCCCGGATTTGAAGATCTGAAGGTGGCTGCCCTAGATCTAAACTTGGCTGCCCAGATCTAAAGATGGTTGCCCTAGATCTGCACTTGGTTGCCCAGATCTGAAGATGGCTACCCTAGATCTAAACTTGGCTGAAGATGAGGGTTTTGTAAAACCCTTAGGACAGAAAAGATAAAAAAACCCTAGCTTAGGGTTTGTCTTCAATGGAGGATGATGATGCCCTAGCTAGACTCATCCATGCTAGGGCACAATCACATAATCTTCTTTCTTCAACCTTGAGCAACTGTACCTATGAGAGCAATTGTGTGTAATAATGAATTGACTTGATCTTCTTTTATAGCCTTTAGTCACCTGTAAGTGGACCAAAATTAGAAAAGATAAAATAATAATATTTTATTCTTTTTCTAATTTCACTTTTACATTCTTACCAAAAAGGTCTTTTAAGTATTTTTGACTTTTACCAAAAGTCCTTATTTATGTTTGACTTTCACGTGTGGTCCAAAAGTCCTTATGTATTTTTTACTTTTGACTTTAGCCTTTTTTTCAAGTACCCCTGTGGTCCTTTTAATTCCAAAAGTACATCATCATAAACCAAGAGAGTTACTAATGCTTTTATCTCACACTATGTGTGACACCTAGATCTGGTACTAGGATAACTTAACCAAGGGTAGCTAATCCTTGGAGAAGTACACAAAGCCCATAGATCAAGGGTCAGAGTGTCACACATGCCTAGACCCAATCTAGGGCTTACAATTCCTTCCTGGTAACAGACTAGGTGCCTCAACCACGGGCTGCATAATTTGACCCTAGGTCAAATACTTGATAACAGACCAAGCGCCTCCATTCTCCCAGAGAATGGCTACTCAGAACTAAGCTGAGTCTAACAATACTAGACTAGTCCACATCGTGGTCTCGGACCAGATGTCTACCATTCAACAAAATGGTCACTCAACACTGGGTTGAGTCTACGCAGGGCAGGGCTGGGTCTATATCATGGTCCCAGACCAGATATCTACCATTCAACAGAATGGTCACTCAACACTGGGTTGAATCTTCACCGTGGTCTCGGACCAGGTGGCCCCATTCTCCTAAGAGAATGGCTCTCGATGTTGCTCAGAAAAATCAATACACAGAAGGAGGGTAATGACTATGAGGAGACCTTCGCCCCAGTAGCCAAGTATTCTTCCATTCGGACCATTATCTCACTAGCAGCTGAGATGGGTTTGCGAGTCCATCAAATGGACCTCAAGATAGCCGTCCTCAACGGAGTGATAGAGGAGGTATATATTGAGCAGCTAGAGAGGTTTGATGTGGAGAACAGGGAGACGCATGTATGCAGGCTACATAGAGCTCTTTATGGGCTCATGCAGGCACCTCGAGCATGGTACTCGAGGATAGGCAGCTATCTACGGGAGATGGGATTTCAGCAGAGTGAGGCTAGCCTCAACCTGTACTTCTTGACAGGTGAGGTGCCTCTCATACTGGTCCTATATGTGGATGATCTCTGTTATCTCCCAAAATAATTTATTTTGATAGTATGAAGAATTTAACTCATGCAACGAAGGATGTGAATATCGGTGGCTTAGGCGAGGCTCAGAATATCTCATTAGCCACCGAAAAGGGTCGTCTTCGGCAGATTAGAAAGGAGTGCAACATATACACTAACCATCGAAAGAACATTTTTGACAGCAGGTCGGAGGTTTAGTCCTCTACGACGCTGACGTTTCGGAGGTTTAGTCCTCTATACCGTCGACACTACGAAGAATCTTGTGGTTTGAAGCGCCAATGCGTTCAGTTTTGGGGTTCCGATCGCCGACGAGTTAGTGGTTTAAAGCGTCGACGTGTTCAGTTTTGAGGTGTCGATCGTCGACGCATTAGTGGTTAGTCTTCCCGACCTCCAATGCTTAACTGTCGCGACGGTAGTGGTTTGAAATGCCGACACTGCGACAGCGTTCAGTTTTGGGGTTCCGATCGCCGACAAGTTAGTGGTTTAAAGCGCCGACGCGTTCAGTTTTGAGGTGACGATCGCTGACACATTAGTGGTTATAGCTTCCGATCGTCGACGCATTAGTGGTTATAGCTTCCGATCGCCGATGCTTAACCGTCGCGACGGTAGTGGTTTGAAATGCCGACATTGTGGCAGCGTTCAGTTTTGAGGTTCCGATGTTTTAGTGGTTTGAGGTTCTGATCGCCGACACATTAGTGGTTAGTCTTCCCAATCGCCAATGCTTAACCGTCGCGCCGGTAGTGGTTTAAATCACCGACACTGCGGCCACATTCAGGTTTGAGGTTCTGATCGCTCAGGTTAGAGCTTCCGATCGCCGACCATGGTGACAAGGTAGAAAATTCCGGCGGATTAAGCAAGAAAGATCACGTCAGTTAACCACCGAAACGCTAGCTTTTGTCGGCTAATTTACAGTGGACTAGCAGGAGTGATCACTAGCAACTACTTCAGTTATTTAATGTTCAATCAATGAACTAGATCTTCATCATAGTTAGACAAATAGTTAGGTAGGGTTTGAAACCCTAATTTGAAAAAACTATCGCTTTTTAGTATTTTTGTGAAAACAGATCGAAGTTTCAGTATCTATACTTTTGTAAAAAGGCTATAAAGCCTAAGATCGATTTGATAATAGAGGTTCGACTTCGAGGATTTATAAGCCTATTCTATTGTGAAGCTTCTCGTCTTGTTTATTCTGAAATATAAGCTCTTTTGTTATGATTTGTTCAACCATCATCTTTATCTTTACTGTACTTATGCCTGAATGTGTATTTAGGTTATTTTCAAGTTGATTAATTGCTAGTAGCTGTCATCCTATTGGTGAGTTAATGTGATTTGATTTATAGGTACCATCCTTGTCAAGATTTAGCCATTTATATGCATCTGTTTTGTATGTAAGTTTGCCAGCTTGATGAGTTCTCCATCCCTGCACCTTATTGTCAAACTACTGAACAAGTTGTGACTAAAAGCCTTGTAATTGAGTGAACTTCATGCATGTCTTGAGAGTGGGAGGTTATATAGGTCACCTGACTTGATCCATATCAGAAAACCCTAAAAACATTGTAAGTTACCAGGCATCCTCGAGCTACAACCTAGAGGAGTTTCCTGGAGTGATAACAAAGTGGCGCCGTTGCCGGGGAGAGGAGACTGAAGCTCAAGCTTCCCTGGGAGACGACATAGAACCTTGCTTTGATGATAGACAAAGCTTGGACACTATTCTGGTTGTAATCATCTATCTGGTGACTCCATTGATATAAGGTGGCCTCAAGAAGACCAAGTACCAGAGCAAACCCAAAGGGCCCACCAGCCACACAAGTTTCAGATCCAGAAGAAATTTTGAGAAGAGCTAGAGCTTTACTCAGACAGACTAGCAGTGCTGCACAAAAAGCTACATCAGGTATTTCAAGAAATCTTTCTGCTATTATTTCTTCTACTGAAATTCTTAATTCCCAGCAATTTTTAGATACATCAGAAAAATCTAGGGTTTGGGCATCTTCGAGCACTGCTGCTTGTGAAGATCCAATCCCTGGTGACTCCATTGGGATAAGTATACCACCACCTTCTCAGCAAGTATCTCCATTAGTGTTGCCTTCCTCAGCCCTGCCCATACCCATTTCCAATATCGCTGCCCCTCAATTGACCAAGATGGAAAGGATCCTGGTAGCTAGGTATGCACCCCTAATTTTTCCAAATCCCCTCGCAGCCATGCCTACTGGGGATTATCTCAAGTATATGCCTAAGTTTACAGGGGAAGGGGATTTCACTGTTGAAGAACATCTAGAGGCATTTTACAACTATGCTGAAAATATTAACATAGAGCAAGAAGATGTATGGACTAGGGTGTTTGTGCAAAACTTAGATGGCCAGGCTAGGAAGTGGTTTAAGGAACTGCCTGCTGGATCAGTGGCAGGCATAGAGGCCCTAGATGACATTTTCCTAAAGCATTGGGGAGAAAGGAGAGACCACCTCTACTATATCACAAAATTCAGCAATCTGAAAAGAGAAAATGGGGAGTCTGTCTCCAACTTTACCAAGAGATTCAACAATATGTATAGCAAGATCCCTACTGAAATTAAGCCCACCGATACCTCAGCTAGGATAACTTATGCAAATGCCTTTGACTCTGACTTCTGCCTACTTATCAGAGAAAGGAGGTCTGCCTCCTTATCACTCATGCAGGATGCTGCCCTAGAGGTAGAGTCAAACATTCTAGCATCTCAGAAGGTCAAAGGGAATATAGATAAGAAAAAGCAGCCAGCAGACTCTAGTGGGGCTTCTGCATCAGAGAACAAGATTGACAAAATGACCAAACTATTAGATAACCTGACTGCTGAAATGTCTAAATTGAAGAACCAAGGACATCTACCTGTGAGGGGTAAAGGGCCAAGTGACTTTGCTCCTCGAAACCCAAATTTTGTTCCTTATAGAAGAGGAAACCCCCCAGTTCAGATTCTCAGAGGGGAGAGAAATGAAGGGGAAGATCAGAGGATAAGAGCTCCATTTCAAAATGTTGTATTAGAAGAAGAGCCAAAATTCGTTGAAGAAGAAGGAGAAGCTGAAGACAATATCCACTGCATGGAGGATGAGGTGGACTGTTCTTTTCTGACACAGGCAGAATATGAGGAAGCCCTAATTGATGAGCAGATCACTGAAGAGGCTGTCTATCAGGCTGATGGTCAGGGAGGTTACAAACTAAGGTCTAGGCTGGTTGCTCCCCTTAAGAAGAATGTTGTACCTGTCAAGCAGCCTGCTGCACCAGCTAGAAAGGTTGATGTTTTACCAAAGAAGGTGGTTGTCCCATCCAAAGCATTGCAAAAACCAGCACTTTCAGCCACACCTGATTAAGTCCAATTCAAACCTACATCTCATGAGGTAAGGTTTCCAGATAGGCTGCATTATTTGTTTAACCTTGAGTCTGAAATTCAAAAATTGAAAATCCCTTTCCCTTTAACTGAGCTAATGAAGAATTATGCATTCAAGTCCTCCATTCTGAATTCCCTTCAGCCCAAGGTGCACATTGACACCGACTTTGTGAACCTGCAAGATGACAAGCCTGTTGTAACCCTGGGCCCCATGATCGAAGACCTAAAGGACTCATGCCCTCCATTCTACATATCCTTGAATATCCATGATAAAATCCTCCATAACTGTCTGCTGGATTCAGGAGCCTCTCATAACCTAATGCCAAAGGTTGTGATGGATGAGCTTGGTCTCAGCATCACCAAGCCCTACCATGATTTATTCTCCTTTGACTCCAGGAAGGTCAAGTGCTTGGGCCTCATCAAAGACCTGGTTGTGAACCTAACTCAGCTACCTTCGAAAGGCATCATGATGGACATTGTAGTGGCTGATATTCCTCCGAACTTTGGTCTCTTGTTGTCTCGGTCATGGAGCAAAAGACTCGGTGGCACCCTTCAGATGGATCTCACATATGCCACCATTTCCATGTTTGGAGGAGAGACTAAGAGGATGTAGAGGGAAAATCAACTGGCATACATTATAAGCAAGGAGAGCAACTCAGTGAATCACCCCATATATGTAGTGGACACTAATTTTGGGTCATGCATTTTGCAAATAGATGATTCTTAGCAGACATCAGTCCAGCTCACTAAGCCCACCTGTCAGCAACCCAAAGAAGTGACCACAGCAATCTGGACCATGTATTTTGATGGGGCTAGCACTCAAAGCTCAGCAGGTGCAGGTGTAGTATTGATCTCCCCATCTAAGGAAAACATCCACCTGTCTTATAAGCTTGATTTTAAAACCACTAACAACATAGCAGAATATGAAGCCTTGTTGTTAGGAGTTAAAGCTGCCAAGGAGATGGGGATCATGTGCATAAATATTTTTGGAGATGCAGACCTCATCATACAGCAGGTCAACAACACTTTTCAGACAAAAAATATCAGACTGAAGGCCTACAGGGACGAGGTATGGAAACTCAGAGACTCATTTATGTTTTTTGAACCTAGGGCTTTGAATCACCTGGCCGATTCCCTAGCTGTCTCTGCAAGTCTGTTTGTTCCTCCTTTACCCCCTAAGCTTAGCTATGATGTTCAGGTCAAGTACAAACCCTCTCTGCCAGATAATGTAAAATTTTGGAGGGTGTTTGAGAATGATGATGAGCTTAGTAAATTCCTTTAGTTAGTAGATGAATTCTCCGACATACACATAGACCAGGAAAACCTAAACATGGATGAATCCAAACAGCTCAAGTTAAAAGATAAAGTGGCTGATCAAAACATTGTCCAATTGGCCAGCAACTACATACCCCGAGGTCTAGTACCACTGGAAGAACTGTTTGATCACAATGACATCCCTTTCAAGCCTGCCAAAAAGGAGCTAGATCCTGCTATCCAAGAGCAAAACATAAGCAGCCAAAGCCATCCTAAACTGATAAATCTTTCCACGGGATTGAATGTTGATCAGAAGTCTAAATTTTGCAGCTTGATAAAAGAGTTTACTGATGTTTTTGCCTGGGAGTATAGTGACCTAAAAACTTATGACACCAATATCATCCAGCACAGAATTCCTGTGGAGAAGGACACCATTCCTTTCAAACAGAAGCTGAGACCCATCAGCCCTCTGCTATTACCAGTGATTGAAAAAGAGATCTACAAGCTCCTCAAAGCCAAGATCATAACCCCCCTCAGGTATTCCAAGTGGATTGCAAACCTGGTAGTGGTAAGAAAGAAAAATGGAGAAATCAAGTTGTGTGTGGATTTTAGAAACCTGAACAAATGTTCCAAGAAAGACAACTATCCACTGCCCAAGATGGAACACCTATTGCAGAAAGTCTCGAGGGCTAGGGTTATGTCCTTCCTTGATGGCTTCTCTGGATACAACAAAGTTGCTGTGCACCCTGATGACCAAGAGAAGACTGCCTTTACCACCCCCTGGGCCACCTTCATGTATGCTAAAATGCCATTTGGGCTAATGAATGCTGGGGCTACTTTTCAGAGAGCCATGGACCTAGCTTTTGTAGGGCTAAAAGATAAACTTGTGCTGATATATTTGGATGACCTAACAGTTTACTCTTACAGCCATCATGACCACTTGCAGCATTTAAGGAAGGTATTTCTAAAGTGCAGAAGGTATGGAATATCACTGAACCCCAAGAAGTCCTAGTTTGCACTCAATGAAGGAAAGCTCCTAGGCCACATAGTCTCAGCTGAAGGTGTAAAGATTGATCCGGTAAGGGTGGAAGCAATCCAAAAGCTGTCAATACCAAGGTCAAAAAGAGACATTCAGTCCTTTTTAGGCAACATAAACTTTGTCAGGAGGTTCATTCCTAATTTCTCCGAGCTGGTAAAGCACATAACAGTCATGCTAAAAAGGGATGCAGAAATAAAGTGGACTAACCAGGCAAGAAACTCTTTTGAAGACATTAAGAAAGCTATCATGGAGGCCCCAACCCTGATTAGTCCCGACTACACTAAGGGTTTTTACACTTTCTCTTTTGCATCTTATGACACAATGGCAGCTGTACTATTACAAAAGAATGATGAGGGTCTTGATCATCCAATTGCATTCTTTAGCAGAACCCTGAGAGATGTTGAGCTGAAGTATGACCCAATTGAGAAGCAAACTTATGCTCTCATAAAATCTTTGAAAACTTTCAGAATCTACATTCTCCATGCAAAGGTCATTGCATATGCCCCTTCAGCTACTATGAAGGATGTTTTGACTCAGTCGGACATTGATGGGAAGAGGGCTAAGTGGATTGCCAAACTCATTGAGTTTGATATAGATGTAAAACCCACCAAGTTGGTAAAGGGACTAGGTCTAGCCAAACTCATGGCCAAAGAAAACTGTGAATTGATGGAAATAAATTTCACATGTGTCAAATTAGCAAAGGTGCTGACTGTGGTAGCAACGGAAACAGGAGTAAATCAAGATCAAAATGACATTCCATCAGTAGCTGAGAACATATCTTCATGTGAGTGGTACTCAGGTATCATTCTATTTTTGCAAAAATTAGAAGTTTCTCCTGATCTCACTCCTAACCAAGCACAATCTCTTAAGTTGAAATCTGTTAAGTTTTGCATAATTGACAAACTGTTGTACTGGAGAGATCAGTCTGGAATTTTGCTAAGGTTTCTAGATAAAGAAGAAGCAGAGCAGGTCATGCATCATTTTCATTCCCGCACATGTGGGGGCCACCACTACTGGAAAACCACAGCCCACAAGATCTTAAGAGCAGGATACTATTAGCCTGTCCTCTTTGCGGATGTATGCACTTTTGTAAGGGCTTGTGACCAATGCCAAAGATTTATAGGGAAGCAGCAGCTCAAGTCCTTGCCCCTTAGGCCTATTGTGGTGAATGGGCATTTCCAGCAATGGGGTCTGGATTTCATAGGTCAAATAAATCCATCTTCCAGTGGACAGCATAAATGGATCTTAGTAGCCATTGACTACTTTACCAAATGGATAGAAGCAGTACCCACCAGGAATGCCACTCATCAAGTCATCATGAGATTTTTATAAGAGAATATCTTTAGCAGGTTTGGCTGCCCAGTAAGGTTAGTAACTGATAATGCACCAACTTTCAAGGCTGGGGCATTAGTTAAAATGTGTGAATCAATGGGTATTCAACTAGTGCACTCCACATCCTATTATCCCCAAGGCAATGGCCTGGCTGAGTCATCCAACAAAAGCTTAGTCAGAATCATAAGGAAACTGCTAGAGACAAATCAGAAAAGCTGGGATTCAAAGCTTAAGTTTGCTTTATGGGCTGATAGGGTAACAGACAAAAGATCCATAGGGACTTCTCCATTCAAACTAGTTTATGGCACTGAGGCCATTTTTCCTATCCAACTCATCCTTCCAATAGCAAAGTTCTTTCTGGAAGAGGAAGATGAACCAAATGATATGGTGAGAAGGATGATGGATTTTGTAGAGTTACAGCAAATAAGGGAGCAAGTTGTAGGAAAATCAGAAGCTCATCAATAGAGGATAAAGGGCATGTTTGACAAAAGAGCAAAAGTAGACAACTTCTAGGTCGAAGATTGGGTCCTCAAGTGGGATGCTATCAGACAGGACATGGGAAAACATGGAAAATTCGACTCTTTGTGGATTGGCCCTTTTGTTATAGCCCAGGTACATAAGAATAACACCTTCAAATTGCAAAATCTGGAAGGTGAAGAGGTATTTGATGGCCCAGTGAACGGGCGGTTCTTGAAACTCTATTTTATTTGAGGCTTTGAGGCCTTATTATTGTAAATTAGTAGATAGTAGGTTGTTTTGCTTTCAAAATAAACTCCATGCCCAATGGAACAGTAGATGATAGTGTTAAGTTACTTAGTTGCTTTTAGGGAAAGGCATTTTTGGTCTGGGGTTCTTGGGACCTCGCTGAGAGGTTCCCATCCCCAAGTAGGAGCCAGATGTTATCTCCCAAAATAATTTATTTTGATAATATGAAGAATTTAACTCATGCAACGAAGGATGTGAATATCACTAACAGTTTGAAAGCCTATGTTTTTTATTTGGGTGAAAAATTCAGAAGTTGTAGCTTTCGGTGGCTTAAGCGAGGCTCAGAACATCTCATTAGCCACCGAAAAGGGTCGTCTTCGGCAGATTAGAAAGGAGTGCAACATATACACTAACCACCGAAAGAACATTTTTGACAGCAGGTCAGAGATTTAGTCCTCTACGACGCCGACGTTTCAGAGGTTTAGTCCTCTATACCGCCGACACTACGAAGAATCTTGCGGTTTGAAGCGTCGACGCGTTCAGTTTTGGGGTTCCAATCGCCAACAAGTTAGTGGTTTAAAGCGCCGACGCGTTCAGTTTTGAGGTGTCGATCGTTGACGCATTAGTGGTTAGTCTTCCCGACCTCCGATGCTTAACCGTCGCAACGGTAGTGGTTTGAAACGCCGACACTGCGGCAGCGTTCAGTTTTGGGGTTCCGATCGTCGACAAGTTAGTGGTTTAAAGCGCCGACGCGTTCAGTTTTGAGGTGCCAATCGTCGACGCATTAGTGGTTATAGCTTTCGATCGTCGATGCTTAACCGCCGCGACGGTAGTGGTTTGAAACGCCGATACTGCGGCAGCATTCAATTTTGAGGTTCCGATGTTTTAGTGGTTTGAGGTTCCAATCGGCGACACATTAGTGGTTAGTCTTCCAGATCATCGATGCTTAACCGTTGCGCCGGTAGTGGTTTAAATCGCCGACACTGCGGCCACATTCAGGTTTGAGGTTCCGATCGCTCAAGTTAGAGCTTCTGATCGCCGACCACGGCGACAAGGTAGAAAATTCCAGCGGATTAAGCAAGAAAGATCACGTCAGTTAACCGCCGAAACACTGGCTTTTGCTGGCTAATTTACAATGGACCAGCAGCAGTGATCACTAGAAACTACTTCAGTTATTTAATGTTCAATCAGTGAACTAGATCGTCATCATAGTTAGACAAATAGCTAGGTAGGGTTTGAAACCCTAATTTCAAAAAACTATCACTTTTGAGTATTTTTGTGAAAACAGATCGAAGTTTCAGTATCTGTACTTTCGTAAAATGGCTATAAATCCTAAGATCGATTTGATAATAGAGGTTCGACTTCAGGGATTTATAAGCCTATTCTATTGTCAAGCTTCTCGTCTTGTTCATTCTGAAATATAAGCTCTTTTGTTATGTTTTGTTCAGCCATCATCTTTATCTTTACTGTACTTATGCCTGAATGTGTATTTAGGTTATTTTCAAGTTGATTAATAGCTAATAGCTGTCATCCTATTGGTGAGTTAATGTGATTTGATTTATAAGTACCATCCTTGTCAGGATTTAGCCATTTATATGCATCTGTTTTGTATGTAAGTTTACCAGCATGATGAGTTCTTCATCCCTGCACCTTATTGTCAAACTACTGAACAAGTTGTAACTAAAAGCCTTGTAATTGAGTGAGCTTCATGCATGTCTTGAGAGTGGGAGGTTATATAGGTCACCTGACTTGATCCATATCAAAAAACCCTAAAAACATTGTAAGTTACCAGGCATCCTCGAGCTACAACCTAGAGGAGTTTCCTGGATTGATAACAATCTCTTTCTTACAGGAGATGAGAGGTTGATTGGAGACTGCAAGTCCAACCTTGCAGTGGAGTTTGAGATGAAAGACCTTGGGTTGATGCATTACTTTCTGGGCTTGGAGGTTTGGCAGAGAGATGGATGCTTCTTCACTGGACAAAGAAAGTATGCAGTAGAGATCTTGAAGAGATTCAGGATGGAGGACTACAAGCCTATGGCCATACCTCTAGTTTCCAACTGGAGGAAAGTTGATGCATCAGGGTCAGACATAGTTGATCCTACCTTGTATCATCAGCTTATCGGATCACTTATGTATCTGGTCAACACACGGCCTGACATTAGCTTTGCAATCAACTCTTTGAGTCAGTTCATGGTGGACCCTCGGAGAGTGCATTGGACGGCTGCGAAGCACATACTTCGCTACATCAAAGGTACAATGGAGTATGGATTGGTTTATGAGCGTAGGGGGAGTGTACAGTTAGCAGGTTTCACAGATGTTGACTGGGCAGGATGTGTAGAGGACCGGACGAGTACTTCAGGTTGTTGTTTCAGCATTGGGTCAGGGGTTGTCTCTTGTTTCAGCAAGAAGCAAAAGTCAGTTGCATTGAGCTTAGCAAAGGCTGAGTACATGGCAGTCAGCATGGCTGCTTGTGAGGATATGTGGCTGAGGAAGTTACTTTCAGGGTTGTTCGAGTGTGAGCTAGAGGCTACAATAGTTCACTGTGACAATCAGAGTGGCATCAGGCTATCTGAGAATCCAGTGTTCCATGACCGGAGCAAACACATAGACATCAGGTACCACTTCTTGAGAGATTGTGTTCAAAGAGGAACCATTCGATTGGAGTACATACAGATAGATGAGAAGGTGGTGGACATTTTCACTAAGGCACTTTGCAGACACAGTTTTGTGAAGTTCAGGGATAAGTTGGGGTTGCTACCGAATCCCTTCCTCGTTGAGAGGGGGTGTTAAAATAGCAACAACAAGGAAGGTATTCCTGCATGCATGTGTCCTTGCATGCAGAAGACTTAAATCAGGAAACCAATTGTATTTAATTTACTTTTCCGAAGTTTACTTTGGAAAATAAATTAAAGTGATCTAATTATTTATTGACTTTAAGTGAAAGTGAAATTAGGGTTTTTGCTTTACCTAAATTTATAAAAGAAAGGTAAATTGGTGGAGAGGACACACAGACTTGTATTCTGACAAAGACAGGATACAGATAGAGAGAAAAAGTCAAACAAAGGATTTAGTTGAGAAGACGGAGGAGCTAACAGACAGGGTGACCGAGCTTCCAGGCAGGAAGAAGACTGCACAGGTCGCACATGAAGCAGTTGCAAAGGAGGTCGTACTACCGTACAGAATTCTGTACAGACCATACGAATTATGTACAAAAGTCATACAGCTGTACTGATCTGTACCACACTTGTGGGAGGTCGTACTGTTGGTTGTACAACCGAGCAGAGGTGTGTTCGGTTTTAGCTGGGGTTGTCCAATGATTCTGCTGGGTACTGCTTCGCCAAGTTTGGGTGATTTGCAGTGATTGTAAAAGTTCCATATTTTCTTTATAATAAAATCCATATCTTATTGCTGCACCAGTTTTCCCATCTTGGGTTTTTTCGAGGGTTTCTACCCAAAATAATAGTGTATATATTGTGATGTGATGTTGTGATTTATTTCTCAGTACTTTATATTCCGCTGCATACTTGTAAAAGATATTCATGTGTGGTTATCAATAGAAATTTTGAATACACTGTTTAGCCTAGTTTGAATATTAAAGGAAAATTTACAACAAAAACATGCTTAAATCAACCTCAAATAAATGTTTTTAAAACCATCTTTTGCCTTCGAGGGTTATGCCTGTTGCTTCTGCAATTGTGGCTTCATTTACTTTGAAGCTTAGGTTTTGAAAACTGACAGACAAATCATTATAACTCTTTACAAAAGCATTTGCCACCTCCAAATTATGACCACTGAGCCTTTCGCAAAACGAAAACCACCCCGTGTTTTGTATCATTTCTGCACATTTAGGGAAATCTTCGGCCCACTTAACATTTGCTAGTTCAAATCTGCATATTTTACCACTACCTTTATTCATCACGACATGTTTTTTCTCCTGCTAGGTCACGTCTTCGAATTTGATGAGTGTCCCTCCTATTTAGGCCACATTATGCAAACAATAACTGCTACCACGAAATTTCATAAATGAATGGGGAGGACAGACACTTAGTTCAATGAATTTTATCATATCAAGAACAGCTAGTACGTAGCCTCTGTCAATCATTATGAGCAGAGGCTCCTTCATTAAACACATGCCCAGTTTGTGACAAGTGTCAAAAGCCAATTTCCAAATATAAGCAATCCGGCAACGCCAACCTGTAACCTCATTATGTATTCTGCTGCCGGAATGTACTATAACCAATTGTAATCTAAAACCTTTGTAATATGTGGATCATTCACCCAAAGTTAAGACATTACATCATATTTATAATGAACTTGGAAGAATTAATGAAAATGAGCCACATTTTTCCTATTTATCGTAACAAATAAATAAGTAAATGGCAAATTACACAACCTAAGGAACCTAATGAATAAGTAAAGTGCTTACTATAACCTAAGGAACCTAATGAATTTGAAGGCGAAAATGATCTTCTAAGAAAAGACCTAGGGTAGAACTAGGATACAAATCTAGTGCTAACAGGTTCCTAGCTCTCATTTGTAAACAAGACAAGGGTTGAAATATGTTCTTATTTCTCTTTCTCTTGGTATATTCGAGCATTTGAGGCTATGCGCACTTCTCTCTTTGGCACATTTTTCTTGTGATGATTGGTTGGATGGTGAAGTTTATAAGGTTTTGTTGTCTTTCAAGGTTGATTCAAAGAATAGTTGTTATAACTCGTGACTAAGGAGAACCTAAGAACTCTCTAGTGCTCTTTCCTTGGTGGATGTTGGTAAGATCTTTCAATTTTCTTATTTGGCATTGCTCTTGCACCTTAAGCAAGGTTAATTAGGATTTTGTTGGCATCTTGTCGATCTTCTTTGAGGAGATTTACTCTTGAAGGATCTCTCCATATTGGGGCCTTGGGATTCACTGTTTGCCCTAATTAGGTTATGGCTACTTTGACCTATCTAGGGTTACTAGCCTTTGTCCTAACTGGTAAATCTTGAATAGCCAAATTGAGAAGGGACATTACCTTGCACTCTTATTGCCCTAGGGTTGAGGACTAAGGTCTAACCCCTTTATCTTCTTCCATTTTTATCAAAACTCTATTTTATATATTACCAAAAATACAAAATTTGGGAAAAAAACTAAAAATAGAGAAAATTCATATCTCAAAAATGTATCGTGAATTTGGAATTTGTGCTCCACTGGAACACTATGCCATAGGGGATTTCACTATGGAATTTTAGGGGCGCCGTTTTTCCTGTGGCTAGATTGAGAGTTTTACCATGAATTGTGTCATCTAGGGTTTTGTTTTAAGGTCTGGTATAACAGGTGCAACAAGTACATTAATCAAATCAACAAAGTTTGATGGCCTAAAGAGCAAGGAATTAGGCCTAGGTTGACCCCTGGGGCATTGGGCAACTGTTAAAAAGTGTTTTAAGCGGGTCCACCATCTATTTGAGGGCTGCTTAGGGCATGAACCAGATCTAGTTATGCACTTTCAGATTTGATTTAGGGCTTCCCTTCACCCTCTGGAGGCATGTCATTTTCACTAGCATACAAGGTACATTATATATGGTAAGATGACGTTGTTTTGGTTGAGTTTTATCAACTTTCTGAAGCATTCTAGACTGCTTCAATTTTATAACAGCAGTAATATATTGAAGTTATTTCTCTTGAAATTCATAACGAAGTGTTCTAACTCCTCCTTTCTCCCAGTGTCGCTTTATGCTTCATTATTTTCACTCCACAAGTGACAAGGCACTGGTCTTAGCAAGAGCTTGCTTGTGAAGGGTGTTTGTGTGTTGTTGAAGTGACTGCAATATCTCTCATCAATATTAGGGGCTCCCCCTTAGTTTTAAGAGTTGACCTAAAGTGTTAAGGAGCTAAGTTGTGGTGACATTGGGCACTAGCTTCTCCCATGCTTACCTCTCATTGCACCATGATCCGTGACCTTGGTCAAGGGTGCTAATTTCAGTGGTAATCGAGTGAATTTGGAGCCGATTAGACATGAATGAGACATTGAATTTGCAGTCAATTTCTTTATTATTGTTCTCCTCTTTCTGGACATTTCTTTGTTGAATGCTCTATTCGAAGTACTTCATTGTTTCTTTGTATTTAATTCTGGTTTGGATTGGTATGGTTCTTAATTGAATAAAAGTCATCTTAATTTGTGTGCTTCTTTTCCTGAGAATTTTTGTTTAAGAAATCCGTGGAGATTTACTAGAATTGTCGATTTCTGGCTCAACAATGATCTGAGAACATAAATGGTTTTGTTTTAAATTCTTGTCTCTACATTTCGAAGGGTCTGAATAGCCCGGTTAATGAGTAGAGGTCGAATCCCGTAGCAATCAAAAGAAGAATCTTCAAATTTTCAAAATTCATTTGGGGTAGAGTTGATCGGGCCATCCATTCAAATCTCAGATCGACAGTGGAATAAAATATCTTCTGCATTGATATTTGGTAAAGATCTTTGTTAAGTGACAAAGGAAGCAAATGTTTTGATGTTTGAGTGATAGATGGTAAAAATTGAGTTACCATTCGGTCCGAAGATTGATGATAAGTGCCCATGGATGGAAGGAATCATGGCCCAAGAGAAAGGTTACTAAATCCACTAATAACCAATTCCAGTAACGTTGTGGCTAAACTTCAGTTACGACAAATATAGCTCATGATCCTGAAGAAGTCAAAGACTTAGAACTTACTTGGAAAACTTAAAAGAATAGATCTTTGAGGAAGATTCTCAAGTGTTCCACCAAAGGAAAAGGTGCCAATCATTCTTGTGGAGAACCAAAGAAGGAAGAGAACAAAGTGTTCCAAAAAACAAAGCATAGAGACAGATTGAAGCAATTACATGCGTACCATGTAGCAGATTCTTTCTAGAATCTATCACCTGCACCATAGGGTCCCTTACTACCTTTCCATGTTGATTTTGTACCTAGGAAAGTGTTCCCCTAGTGACTTTGTGCCTAAGTCACTTAAAAAGAGAAAAGTGACATGAACCTTGCATTAATTACATGAGAAGTGTATTTAATTTCAGTTTATAAGTTTTAAAGCGACTTTTTGAAATATTTAAGTGGGAGTTGAAAAAAAATTAAATTTATGAAGAGAAAAGTTTTTTTTTCCTCATCCATTGATCTTGGATCACTAGAATCGTTTTGGGCACTTGATCTAGTGACCTTTCATCTACCCTAGGAAAGAAACCAAAAAGACAAGGGAAATGAGAATGGGCACATTTCATTCTTTTTCACCAAGAGATTTGGAGAGTCAGCCATCTTGAGAAGAAGAAGACGAGTTGGGAGAGAGACCAGCAGCACGAATTCCAAGAAATTTCAAGCAGCAGGAGAGAGAGGACTGTGGACACACATATCAAGTCATCCTACAGGAGAGTACAGAAGCACTAATATCAAGAGAGTTGGTACGCACTTCAAGAAGAACTGGGCACACATTCCCAAGAAGTTGGCATGCATACAAGAGTAAAAATCAGCATTTAATACACCAGTCCGTACAGTACAGGAGATAAGTCCATACTGTTGACAGACTGCACGAAATTTGAGGCAATCACCACACATTTCAAGGAGGTATTTTTAGTCTGAAATTTCCAGGCAGTGGCATGAATTTTTGTGCACCAGTCCATACAGTTCAGGAGGAGCCTGGAACTGTCTATTTGCTGAAATAGCAGATAATTGGGTTGAGATAAGGTGTGCTAATTTTGCTGATTCTATTGCTACTGTACATTTCATTTATTGAAGAAAATAAAACTCTCTCTCTCTCACAGGTTTTCCCCCTTGGGGTTTTTTTCCTGGGCCATTGGGCTAAAAACTGAGTCTAAACAATTTTAATGTGTGACTGTTTGATTTTCTGCTCATTAATTTTTTTTTATAGTGTTTCAAGCTACAGTATTAGTTTATGAGTAAAAATTCCATTTGCAGCTGTGACAATGAATGGGGTTGGGCATTAAACTAATGTACTGAAACAAACTTGAAACCGGGTTGGAAAAAGGGCATTTTTCTTCATTCCACTCATCCTTTGGCCTTTGGTCACCAATCTGGTTCACTTTGACCCTTCTGGGCACTCATTTGGGTATTCCTTACTCTATGGGTCCAATTTCAGGTACAAGCATTTTATTAGGTCCATAGTTACTTAGGGTGCTTCATTATGGGTCCTCGATGGCCCAAATCCGTTTGGGTTTTCTATTTATGGGGTCAAATGAGTCAAATCTTCCTTAACCTTTCTCAGTCTCAAGGTGCTAAGTAAACCATGATTTTCATAGTCGTACTGCAACTATGTATTGTGGCATGGATCTAAGAGTGTTCCACCTCCAAAATGAACCTCTGCACATAGCTCAATCTCCCTACAAAGAAGACTTGTACCCAATCTCCAATACAACTCAAAATATAACACTAGATCTACCATACAAAATAATATAACAATGACCTGTATGGAAAAGTCAAATTGTACAATTTGACCTCATACCACGAGTCTCTGAGGTCATAGTATAGGAAATTTCCCAAATAGAGGGTGGTTGCGCCACAACTCTCATCTTTAACTCTAGAAGCTTCAGCACCTACAATGGCACTCATCCGAGTGAGATCTAGTGAGGCAATCACCACACATTTCAAGGAGGTATTTTTAGTCTGAAATTTCCAGGCAGTGGCACGAATTTTTGTGCACCAGTCCATACAGTTCAGGAGGAGCCTGGAACTGTCTATTTGCTGAAATGGCAGATTATTGGGTTGAGATAAGGTGTGCTAATTTTGCTGATTCTATTGCTACTGTACATTTCATTTATTGAAGAAAATAAAACTCTCTCTCTCTCACAGGTTTTCCCCCTTGGGGTTTTTTCCCTGGGCCATTGGGCTAAAAACTGAGTCTAAAAAATTTTAATGTGTGACTGTTTAATTTTCTGCTCATTAATTTTTTTTTATAGTGTTTCAAGCTACAGTATTAGTTTATGAGTAAAAATTCCATTTGCAGCTGTGACAATGAATGGGGTTGGGCATTAAACTAATGTACTGAAACAAACTTGAAACCGGGTTGTAAAAAGGGCATTTTTCTTCATTCCACTCATCCTTTGGCCTTTGGTCACCAATCTGGTTCACTTTGACCCTTCCGGGCACTCATTTGGGTATTCCTTACTCTATGGGTCCAATTTCAGGTACAAGCATTTTATTAGGTCCATAGTTACTTAGGGTGCTTCATTATGGGTCCTCGATGGCCCAAATCCGTTTGGGTTTTCTATTTATGGGGTCAAATGAGTCAAATCTTCCTTAACCTTTCTCAGTCTCAAGGTGCTAAGTAAACCATGATTTTCATAGTCGTACTGCAACTATGTATTGTGGCATGGATCTAAGAGTGTTCCACCTCCAAAATGAACCTCTGCACATAGCTCAATCTCCCTACAAAGAAGACTTGTACCCAATCTCCAATACAACTCAAAATATAACACTAGATCTACCATACAAAATAATATAACAATGACCTGTATGGAAAAGTCAAATTGTACAATTTGACCTCATACCACGAGTCTCTGAGGTCATAGTATAGGAAATTTCCCAAATAGAGGGTGGTTGCGCCACAACTCTCATCTTTAACGCTAGAAGCTTCAGCACCTACAATGGCACTCATCCGAGTGAGATCTGAGTGAGTTCTTCCATTTTTCTCTTTGATTTCATCTTCAGAGCTTAGTTTAATTAGCTATCAAAGGAAATGTGGTGAATCAACCTTATAGGCTTGATACACATGCCATAGCCCTAATTACTTTCTTAAATTTAATATTAACAAGACATCAATAAAGATAATACCAAAAAATATTGCAATCAAATGAAATGGATGGCAACTGCCTTGCCTCCATGAGTAAATGCTTGCGTCTCAAAGTCTTAAAAAAATAAGAAGAAACAAAGTAAGCCGGCGGCCCAATGAAGGAATCACAAAAATTTATTGTACTTGTGCATTAAGTATGTATATGAGTATATGACATTAAGGATTGACGCATTTATCATTAGCACTGACTGGAATTCAGACTTGACTGGTTGGCACTAACAAACCACAGAAAAGCACATATAACATTAGGAAGGACTCATGCAAATGTCATTAGCACTGATGGGAATTTAGCCTTTGCGAGTTAGTGCTAACAAATCACAAATAAGCTCCATCAATATGTGTGTGTGTGCGTGCACCTACTCACACACATGCTGATCGAAATTCAACCTTGGCTTGCTGTCGTTAACAAACCACAAACAAGCCCTATGTATTTATTTGTGATTTGTTAGCTACAACCAGACAGGACTGAATGTTGTTGGCACCAACCAGACAAGGCTGAATCCCAGACAGTACATACAATATATATTTATGGGCCTAATTGTGTTTTGTTAGTGCCAACCAGCCAAGGCTGAATTCCAATCAGTGCTAATGTTTATTGTATCTTATATGTGTATGTAACCCATTGGAATGGGTCATATTTAGTTGGCCTGATGCTCATTAATTGCAGCCGACCGCAGATACAACAACAGCCTGAAGGCTACACATTAATGGCACGTGAGCCAGAAATATGATCAGCAGCTTACATCATCAATTCGGCAGAGACACAATAATGATAACACTTCTCTCATCCACCATGCAGGGAAAAACAAGCTCACTGAGATTTGAACCTCGGTTATCCGGATTCCTCACAGCAACCGCTGCAAGTTACCGCTAGACCACAGTAGGGCAGAGAGACAATCGAATCCCTTGGAGTTACCAGCCACTCTTGCGGCTGGCAGTTGACACCATCCTCCATTCATATAATACAAAATATTACAGGGTAGAACTGGAAACCCCATAAAGTTTTGTTTCCAAAACAAACCATATATAGAGAGAGAGATTCATTGATACGCAATTATGCCAGCCTTAGGTGGGTTCGTCCCACCTTCACATACACTAGGGTTCTTCAAGTATAAGTATATATACAATAGATGCTACTAAGTATACTTGCCTTTAATTCCATTCAACTATTTGATGTTGAGTATACTTGCAAGTACACAGTGCAATCTGTTAGAGAGTGATTTAGATTTTCTGTACTTTTCTGGGTGGTAAGTTTTGGGAAGTTCTGCAGTCTGACTAAATGGAAGAAAAGTATTTCATAGGCTTTAACCAAAAATGTGTGTAATAATTAGTGAGTGCCAAGTCCAAGTGACCCCGCGACTGAGACAGACTCTTAAGAAGGAGGGGCAGGACGCCTAATTTCTGCATTTTTTTGCTTACAATAAAAGTAACTATATTTCATTCATTCGTGTATAAGCCAATCCATTAAAACCCATCAAGTATCCTAGATTACGACATTTCCTGTACACGCCAAATGACAAAAGGCAGGCAATATTGTTTTTCATATTTTCGTTATAACTGACGAAAACGTGACAAGTGCGCGTGACAAGCAAACTCTTCTAATTAAGAAGCAAAAGCAGCAAGAGATGTGGGCAAAAGAGCATGATTATACAAAGGCAAAGCTGTTATAGCTGTTTTTGGACCTCCTTCTAAAGCAAGACAGCAAAACAGTAGTCAAGAAGTGTTAGCAAATCCCTTTGCAGAAAATATTGCAGCAAGGTCAGGATGGGCAAATAGGGGTGTAGACTCAACTTTGAGTCTTGTATGCCAAAGCAAATAGCAATCAAGGTCTACCCAAGTTCCCTTAAGCTTAGTATGTTGGAACTGTAGAGGCTACCCGTTGTTGAATTTTCATATGCTTAGCTAAGACCTCAGTATATCATTTCATTTTTCATAACAAAAGCATATAAAAAGGATCACTGAAAGAAACAGTATCACAAGAACAACACAGATTTATCTTGGGAAAACCCTAAAGGGAAAAACCCAGCAAAAGCTTCCTCAATATAGATGCCCCAAAAAGGTAAAAAGGTAAAACCAACAAGGAGATCAAAAACCTGATCCTCCTCCTTCTCCAGCTACTTCTCTCCTCCACAAGTGCGCTACTCAAGTGAGTGTGTGTGTCTCAAATGAGGAGCACTACACCTCTATTTATATTCATCCGTTCACTTAAGTTAACTCATTTGACATGTAGGCTCGAGTTAAATCATGTAGGCTCGAGTTACACATGTAGGCTCAAGTAACCACACTGGGGTGCTAATGACCCACCTTTACAATTAGAGAGCATTTTGATCTTTCAATTATTAGTTCTTCCGATTAGGAGCATCAGGGTACAATGTAATACAAGTGGTTCTCCCAGTAGGACCATCGAGGACCACAAAAAAATACATATAGAATATTCTTCGAAGTTACAATATTTCAACACTCACCCTTAACGAGAAGGGTATTCTACAGCAACATCAACAACAACAAGAGTAGAGATAGGGGACATCATCAACATCAGCAGGGTAACACATCTATAAATCATTGGAAGCTTTTCAACATCATGTAGTCTTCATCTTCAATCTTCGATCTTCATCATTAGCAACATCTTTAGTCTTTGATCAGCAACATCTTCAGCATTTTGATCTTTCAATTAGCAACGACATCTTCAGCACTTGGACCTTTCGATTAGCAACATCTTCAGCATTTTGATCTTTCAATTAGCAACGACATCTTCAGCACTTGGACCTTTCGATTAGCAACATCTTCAGCACTTTGACTGTTCGATCAGCAACAACATCTTCAGCATTTTGACCTTTCGATCGACAACATCTTCAACACTTTGACTTTTTTGATCAGCAACAACATCTTCAGTATTTTGACCTTTCGATTAGCAACATCTTCAGCACTTTGACTTTTTGATCAGCAACAACATCTTCAGCACCTTGACCTTTCGATCAACAGCAACATCTTCAGTACTTTGACCTCTCGATCAGCAATATCATCATCAACACTTTGCCCTTTCAATCAGCAGCAACATCATCATCATCATATTCTGATCTGTCGATCATAATCATCATCACATTCTGATCTTTCGATCAGAAACATCATCATCATACTCTGATCTTTCGATCAGAAACATCATAATTATAGTGTGTCATCATCATACTCTGATCTTTAGATCGGTACATCATCATCATCATACTCTAATCTTTCGATCAGTATGTCATCATCATCATACTCTGATCTTTCGATCAGTACGTCATCATCATACTCTGATCTTTCTATTAGTACGTCATCATCATCATACTCTGATCTTTCGATCAGTACGGCATCATCATCATCAGCAACAACCTGCAATCGACAACTCAAAGACAAAAAAGTCTTTGGATCACTTTTGGACTTAAAGTCCAAGGATGATACAATCCCACCACATTCTCGACAACCGAAGTTACCGGATTGATTACGGGAGAATCAGTCCCTATCACTTTAGGACTAAAGTCCAAGGACGATGCAATCCTACCACATTCTCGAGGACCGAAGCCACCGGATTGATTACGGGAGAATCAGTCCCTATCACTTTAGGACTATGTCCAAGGATGATGCGATCCTACCACATTCTCAAGGACCGAAGCCACCGGATTGATTACGGGAGAATCAGTCCATATCACTTTAGGACGATGTCCAAGGATGATGCAATCCTACCACATTCTCGAGGACCGAGGTCACCGGATCTATTATGGATAGATGTCCCGGGATGATACAATCCCTCTTCATTCTCGAAGACCGAGGTCTCCGGATCACTTTAGGGCAAGTGCCCAGGGATGATACAATCCCACCACGTTCTCGAGGACCGAGGTCACCGGATCTATTGTGGACAGATGTCCCAGGATGATACAATCCCTCTTCATTTTCGAGGACCGAGGTCTCCGGATCACTTTAGGGCAAATGCCCAGGGATGATACAATCCCACTGCAACATCACTACTCCCCCTTTCGAGGAAGGTCTTTCCGAACAACACCAAGCTTGTCTCGAAAGTGTTCGAACTCTACTCGAGGCAGAGGCTTCGTCAGTACATCATCATCCAAACCATCGGCATCTACATCTTCAGTATGTGAATACTGAACTATCACCATCTGTATCTCCAGTATGTGAATACTGAAATATCATCTATATCTTCAGTATGGGAATACTGAAATCATCATCATCTATATCTTCAGTATGGGAATACTGAAACATCATCATCTCTATATTCAGTATAGAAATACTGAATCACCATCATCTGCATCTACAGTATCATCATCTGCATCTTATCTTGTATGTAGAAATACCGGATTTCTATGTGTTACGTCGGAACACAAGGTTATTTGTCATCACAACTATGGTTATCACATAGAATCATTGTAGTATCCATCTTCAGGTCAAAGAGACCTGATATCAGCTTCTGAAGCCATATGGATTCACAACTTAGTAGAGCAATCTGCTATGTATTTTGCTTCAACCGTGCTAAGAGAAACACTGGACTGTTTCCTGCTAAACCATGAACTCATGGCAGACCTCAAACAAAAGCATCTACCTGATGTGCTTTTCCTGTCTGAGAAACTTCCAGCCCAATCTGCATCTGTGTAGCCATACAATCTATACTCATGGCTACCATCATAGTATAGACCAAAGTCTATAGTCCCTTTCAGATATCTCATCACATGTTTTGCAGCTACTCGATGAACCCATCTTGGTTGAACAAGATATTGACTTAAGGTGTTCACAACAAAACAAATGTCTGGTCTGGTATTTTTTAAGTACATCAATGACCCAATGATCTGTCTGTAGTGAGTCACATCCACTAACTCTAATGAGTCATCAGCTAACAGCTTTAGGTTGGAGTCCATGGGTGTGGCCATGACTTTGCATTCCAACATAATGAATCTCTTCAATATCTCTACCGCATACTTTCCCTGGTTGAGAAATATTCCTTCTGAACTTTGCCATACTTCCAGACCTAGGAAATAATGCATTAACCCAAGGTCTTTCATCTCAAATTCTTCTGCTAGTTTCTTCTTGCTTTCCATGATCTGTTTCTCATTCCCTGTCAAGAATAAGTCATCCACATATAGTAATAGAATGACAGGTTCATCTTCTACAACCTTGTAGGAAAGGTTAGGATCGACTTTACTCTTGGCAAAGCCCATGCTCATAAGGAAGCTATCTATTCTTCCATACCAAGCTCTGGGAACTTGCTTCAGGCCATAGAGGGCCTTCTTCAACTTGCATACTTGATTCCATCTGTCTTCAACTTCAAATCCTCGTGACTATTCGATGTAAAACTCTTCCTCAATCATACCATTAAGGAAGGCTTGTCTTTACTTCATCATGGAAGAAACTACCATGATAGTTTTGAAGGAAGTGTACCTTGCTTCCTGGAGTAAGTGTCTCTTCAAAATTAAACCGCTAGCCACAAGTCTTACCTTACTTCTATCAGCAACATATCTTATCTTGCAAATCCATTTGGAAGATACCACATTCTTGCTTTCTGGTTTGAGTACTATATCCCAAACATCATTCTAGTATCATAACATCTTCTATGAGTTTGTCTTCTCAGGTCATCAACATATCTTAGTCTTCTGCATTCAACCTTGAAGGTTGGAACCCACTTTACTCTTGGTAAAGTCTCGATCCATCACAAAGTTATCCATCATGTCGTACCATGTCGAACTCGGATATAATTTTTTGTAGTCATTCCCCCTGAAGTGGAGTATCATCTTCCCTCTTCATTCTGTACAGGTGGTTCTATGCTTGATATATACAATGTTCCCCCAAGTTTCCGGGACGCGGGGGCGTGGGAGCGGGGAAACGCACAGTGGGGACGTGTGGAGACCACCCCCAAATTTTAGCGAAATTCAGGGGG